>CM075866.1:75000-357500 GCA_038021265.1 Cyprinella venusta | reverse complement strand
GGGCGTGGCCGAAGCGGAGAGAGCTGATTGGACAGAGAGAGCGTCAGACAGGAACGTCTTCAGAGACTCACGCGTCAGATATAGAGTCGAGTACCTGAACTGATGATCAGACGAGACCTGCTGACCCCAGACCTCAGGAACATCCCAGAGGTCAACCAGATGACCCTCAACCACCTGAGAGAGAGAGACCATCACTGAGACTCAGAGAGAGAGAGAGAGAGAGAGACCATCACTGAGACTCAGAGAGAGAGAGAGAGAGAGACCGGCACCAGTGTGTGTGTGTGTGTGTGTGTGTGTGTGTGTGTGTGTGTTCTACTCACCTCTCGGGGTCCCTTCCTGATGAAGTGTTGAGCCAGATGAAGAGCGGCCAGAGCGTCCTCACAGGGGTCGTGACCTCTGCGGTCCTCCGACTGGATCTCCCGGCTGCACACGCACACACACACACACACACACACACACACACACACACACACACACACACAGGGTAAGGCCAGGGATTTTGGGCTCCATGAAAAAATATGAGCCCTAATACGAACAGGTGCCCCTAAAACTGTGTGAAACACACACACACACACACTGAATCTGAAGCTCAGCTGAGCCGTGTGTGTGTGTGTGTGTGTGTGTGTGTGTGTGTGTGTGTGTGTTCAGACTCACTCCAGAATGACTTGAGCGAGGATCTTGAGTTTGAACCTGCGGCCGAAGTCTTGCCGGTACAGCAGAGACGTGTCGATGACGTGAGGATGGATCATCTGCAGAAACACACACACACCCGTAGTTGTGTAGTTGTGTAGATGTGTATGTGTGTAGTTGTGTGTGTGTGTAGCAGGGGTGTAGCCAGTATTGGGTATATTAGTACCCGCACTACTCAATGGCCCGCCCAGGCAAGTTTGATAAAAATACATTTTTAGTTTATTTTTATAATTCAAATGTATTTAAGAAAATATATTAATATATAGCTGATTTATTGTCGACTGCTGTGTTTGTTTAATTAGTTTTGCCGAATAAAACGCAACTGTCGAAGTAGAAAGCCCCTCCCCCTCCGGAACGTTATTGGTTGCTATGGTTGCGGGGGGTTCCGATAGGAAAACTCTCGGCGGCGGCGCCATAATAATGTCTAGATAACTGTCTTTAATGTGCTCTCTGGAAAAAGTGAGAGTTGAGGAAGAAGAAACGCCACAGCCTTCATCTATCGAGTCCACCCAGCCGGACCTTCAGACTCATTATTAACCCTAGAGAAGACTAACGTTAGTCAGGTGCTGGCGCGGCCGCTTCTCTCTCCCGGTCAGCCTGATGCGGGTTTACCCGCCGGTCTAACTGCGATATTATTATTTTAGCTTAACTTTCTTTTATTTTCGGGTGAACTGTCTTTGCACTGCTGACTAGCCTGAATAAAATAGACCAGTTATTGTCAACACTGGTTTGTCCAGCCTTTATTGAGCTCTGTTGGTTGAACACGATGATTTGCCGAATATAAAGGTGTTACTGTTTTTGCAGTTTGTCCATCAATTTATCTACTCTCTAATTTTAATTATTATTGAAGTATTTGTTTTTTCTATGAACACCTATAGGCCCCCTCACATTTCCACTGGCCCACCCAAAATACAATCTCTGCCTACGCCACTGGTGTGTAGTTGTGTAGATGTGTAGATGTGTGTGTGTGTAGTTGTGTGTATGTGTAGTTGTGTGTATGTGTGAGTGTGTGTGTAGTTGTGTAGATGTGTGTGTGTGTAGTTGTGTGTTTGTGTATGTGAGTGTGTGTGTAGTGTTGTAGATGTGTGTGTGTGTAGTTGTGTGTATGTGAGTGTGTGTGTAGTTGTGTATGTGAGTGTGTGTGTAGTTGTGTAGATGTGTGTGTAGTTGTGTACGTGTAAGGCGCGCAGGTCTGCGTCCAGAGAGTGTCCGACCAGCACAGCGTCACACGGCAGAATCTGCAGGAGTTTCTCCTGAACGTCCGACAGAACCGTGGAGACCGGAGCCAGAGCCGAGTGTGTGATGCCGGAGAACCTGAAACACACACACACACACACACACACACACACACACACACACACACACTGAAGGCCCTGATATATACACTGAACCAAAGAACAAACTATTGTGATGTCATTCAAGTTTGAGAGTGTGTGTGTGTGTGTGTGTGTGTGTGTGTACCTGGTGCAGTAGTCGATGATGGGGTTTGGTGGTTTGACGAGCTCATCCAGCACACAGTGTCCATCTTCATCCACCAGCGCCACACGCGTGACCTCTAACCCCGCACACGTCAGACACTGAAACACACACACATGACCTCTAAACACACAAACAGACACACACACACACACACACACGACCTCTAAACACACACACACACACACACACACACACACAAGCGCAGACACACACCATCTCACAGTCCAGGCCGAACAGCGGACTCCCGTCGGTCACACACCCGTCACTCTCGGTGCTCACGAACCCCTCACAGCCCCTACCACCTGCACGGCATCATGGGAACAGGAGAGCAGCAGTGAGCCGGTGAGTCCTACATCTTGTACATGTGTGTGTGTGTGTGTGTGTGTGTGTGTCTCACCCTTCGAAGGGAAGTTGTGTTTGATCATTTCCTGCGGGGTCAACAGGAAGTTGCTCAGCCCCGTAACGCTCGAACCGAAGCGGCGAATCACAGGATGCCACATCAGCGCCGCTGCACGACACACAGCAGGTCACGTGACCGCATTCATCAGCCAATCACAGATCACAGAGGAACTAACAACTCACCTGGCAGTGGCGTGCGCGTATCTACTGTGACCTCACTGCTGAGGAGGTCAGAGGTCAGCGGGTCACATGACGAGGGCACCAGAGTCCATCTCTGAGAAACACAAACACATCCGAATACGCCATAAAGATCAACGTTCAACATCTCCCGTAAGAGTCAGTGATGACATCACAGCAATATCTGCATACTCAACTGTGATTGGCTACTCTCACAGATGTTCTCCATTTACACTGGTGTGTGTGTGTGTGTGTGTGTGTGTGTGTGTGAGACTCACTGAGCTGTATCTGCTGAGGTGTGTGTGTGTGTGTGTGTGTGTGTGACTCACTGAGCTGTGTCTGCTGAGGTGTGTGTGTGTGTGTGTGTGTGTGTGTGTGTGTGTGTGTGACTCACTGAGCTGTATCTGCTGAGGTGTGTGTGTGTGTGTGTGTGTGTGTGTGTGTGTGTGTGTGACTCACTGAGCTGTATCTGCTGAGGTGTGTGTGTGTGTGTGTGACTCACTGAGCTGTATCTGCTGAGGTGTGTGTGTGTGTGTGTGTGTGTGTGTGTGTGTGTGTGTGTGACTCACTGAGCTGTATCTGCTGAGGTGTGTGTGTGTGACTCACTGAGCTGTATCTGCTGAGGTGTGTGTGTGTGACTCACTGAGCTGTATCTGCTGAGGTGTGTGAAGAGACTGAAGTATCTGTAGAAGTGACTCTGCGTCAGTCCGTCCAGGATCATCACACTCACGCGGGACAGACCCGCATCATCACTGACCCTGAACCAGCTGAACACACAAACATACAGTCACCTAACAATCACACGGGCATGTGTGTGTGTGTGTGTGTGTGTGTGTGTACCTGGGCTTCTTCACACTGTGAGAGCGTCTGAGTGTGACATACTTGATCAGATCACACACATCCTTCACCGTCAGCACATCCTAAACACACACACACACACACACACACACACACACATAATGAATAAACAACACAACACTGGCTCTATGAACTCCACGCAGAGGCTTCTGGGACAGGTGTTGAGAGGAGCACTGATGAATCAAACCTGAGGGATTTGCTGTAGTTTGACTCTCTTCTGACACGAGTGTGTGATCAGGCTGTCCTCTGCCTTCCTCTTACAGCTCGAGGATGAGGATGAGGAAGATGAAGGCTGTGGATCAGTCGGTGTCTCGATCTTCATCTCTTCTGTCGCAATAATCCACTGATGATGACGAGAAATACTCTTCTACAGCTCATCTTCCTTCACAGAACAGTCTGATCAACATCAACGGATAACTAAAACACACAGTGTTTAATTTAAAACGCCATGACGTCAGTCTGTACTAAATATAATAATATAACAATGTAAATACATGCCGGAAACAGCACGTGTGGTGACTGATCTATAGCTCTGACATCGATTAAGATGCACTGATCTTCTTTGTGTGACTGCATAGATATATATACACTAGACCTCACCTTGGCTGCGGCAGTTCATTGGAACGAATGAGTCAATAGAGCCGCCATCTTGAAACAGGGGAGCCCCTCCACTTTAATGCATCAGCGTCAATGTAGTAGACACAGGTCTAACGGAAATAAAATCACCATAAATCATCATGAATGCGATTTTTTCTTGCTTTTTTGGTTTGTTCCAACGGTCAGACATGTATTTATCATTGATAACAGAAAGAATTTTTTTAAACATTCTCCTAATTCAGTTTCATCCGTGAACATCATACACTGCACAAAAGTCCGCCACCATCAATGAATTGGAAGTAAAGGCAGAGATAGCAGCGTTACCTAGCTACTTCCTATGACAAGACCCCTGTTCCAAGATGGCGGCGGATTTGACGCATGCTTAGAGCCCCAAGGTGAGGTCTAGTGTATATGTCTAAGTCTGCATCTCCATCGGGACAATTTATCTCCAGTATATTTATAAACGGACACATCGGACAAATTACACAGTTTTTGGCAATATAATGGCTGTGGAAGGAGACCTATGCAGATTTAGGGAGCGTCTGTAAATTTGCATTCGATAGTCTGAGGGAGCTGTCGAAATAATATATTCTAAAGTGCAACAAATGAAATGTCCAGCAGAGGGCACCAGCGTCATTAAAGATTAGCCTTTTGCACAGGAGAAACTGTATGGGCTAAAACAACATAAAGCTCAATAGCATTTGAACAGAATGACCTGCATTCATAAAAACAACTGAAAAGTATTCATGTGTCATGCACTTCATTTAGATTTATAATATTCATTCAAATAACTGACAGCAATATAGACAAAGAAAAAAAATGGCACTCAATCACCAAAAAATTCAACAAGCCAACTCATTATACGTGTTTTGACCATATGGAATTAAAAAAAAAAAAAAAAAAAAAAAAGCTAATATAGACTTTTTATCTCACAATTCTGACTTTAACAGGTAATTGCACGATTATATTTCGCACTTACATTATAACTTGCAATTGCTACTTTATATCACACAATTCTGAGAAAAAAAGTCAGAGATAAAAAGTTATTATTAGCTATTATTGTGATTATTAGGTTCTTTTAACATTTAACATCTTTTAACTTTTAACAAAATTTTATTCCGTGGTTAAAACAAGCTTCCATTTTTAGTTCTCTGTGGCCACAGGTGACAGATATAAATCGCAGAAAATAAACATGTTTTATATTACAACGTGTCGTCAGTTAATTAATTATTTAACTAAGAAAACATCACTTTTTTTACTTTTTTTTTTGGAAGAAAATCAATTATTCCAACACGTGTAAATTTGATGTAGTTTTTTGGTTCATGCATTAGGGTTAGCCTAAATATATATATATATATATAAAAAATCTCTAAGGTGTGCATCGCCTGTCACCTACACAAACACTTGCAGTTGGTTTTGGGACTGTAATTCATTCTCTTCAAGTTCAAATGTTATTGAAGTTGAATTGAACGTGTAACCAATGTCATATGTAAATAGATGCTTGTGAGAATATATCGAAAGTCCAATGTCACTCCAGCTTTATTGACGAGAATCGCGCACTCTAGCCCACATAAACTGGAGAGGAATTACTGAGGCCGCTGCCCTATGAACACGATATGATGACCATCATAAACACACACATGATGCAGATGTACATGTTGCTCTTCACTGCAGTGAACTCAGATTCCCTTTCGGGTTTATTGTGGGTCGTGTTGCACTGGGATGCTTTAGGTTTGAATCCCGATCCGTCTTAATGTTTATCTGCCGCCGGTGATATCAATTAAAATTGGAAAAATAATAAAGTATCTTATATCAAAATAAGTTGACGTGCTGATTTGGGAAATATGTTTTGTCATATCTCATTCATCTGCATTTCACTGCTGTATATGTGAGTAAAAGTCAAGCAATCGGCCTCTTATCAGAGATCATTAGTGTCGCTCCCTCCATATCTCAAGATAAACATTCCCACCGTTGATGAAATATCTCATTATAACATAATATATCGTGGATAAAAAACGGCTATAAAACTTAACTCGGAAATTGAGTTTTATGTGAGTTTATTCAGGTCAAATGATTGTGAATTAATGATTATGATATAACATAACCAACACCATCCGATCACGAACACCTTTTCTATTTGTTCATCTGGCTGTTATAACTCATCTACAGCAGCCAAACACGATATTAAGTTAATAATTTAATGGTCAAGAGTCTAACTAAATCATGATCACCATAATGGTGACTTAAAATGATGTTTTTCTCCTAATTTTATGTTTGTTTTTTGAAAAACAATTTGTTCACAGGCTCAGTTTAAAGTCTGTGTAGAGAGAACGGTGTCGTCTTAGCTGACCCTAATTTAATGACAAATTATCATTTTGACGGAAGAGAATCAATCAAAACTAACTTTATAGCTTTAAAACTAACTTCTAACACTGTTAAAAGCCCTATAAATGAGGATGACTTGACTTATACAACAAATATATACACTCTCAGTAAAAAAGGTACAAAAGCTGTCACTGGGACTGTACCTTTTCAAAAGGTACACTTTTGTACCCAAAGGCTGCATATTGGTATGTCTGTGGTACATATTAGCACCTAAAATAATCATATTACCACCTAAAATGGACATATTATAACCTAAAATACATATTACCACCTAAAATGGACATATTAACTCATGAAATTGACATATTAGCACCTAAAATGTGCATAATAGGGCCTAAAATGTGCATATTAGGGCCTAAAATGTGCATATTAGGGCCTAAAATGTCCTTATTAGCACCTAAAATGGACAAAAGTTTACTTTTTAAAAAGCTACAGCCCCAGTGACAGCTTCTGTACCTTTTTTTTCTGAGAGTGTAATATGATTTAAAATGCTTTCGATGTTGTTAATTAATAAGTAATAGTCTTTAGATCAGTATAAAACAGTAGTGTTTTTATTGTCCGCAGATTCACTGATCATTATGTGTAAATACAGAACATTTCATCAAAGTTACAACTTTGATGAAAGGTTTTGATTGACGGTTGAAGGTTTGTTGACTTTTATTTAGTACCCTAAAATCAAGTATTTGTTGTTTGCAGAGGAACAGCAGATCGGGGAAGAGTCAAGGAAACCTGTTAGGAAACAGTCATTATTTTGAGCAGGAATGACTTCCCCTGAACCGTCTGACAGGTTTCTGTGACCTTTCCCACAATCCCAGGAGAAGCCCAGACCTGCCTCGGGACGACAACAGCGCAAGCCGAGGGCTGTAAATCACAACCGGTCCTCCTCCTCTTTCTCCTTTGTTCTCGGATTAAGTGGGAAACCAATAAGAACCTTGAAATGTGTTTCACAATCAGATGCAGTTTCATGTGAAAAACCACCTGTATTTTGGAGAAATCACTGAAACTTCCTATAAAATTAAAATGACTTAAATTAAAATTAAAAAGCACACACTACTTTGAACTGAAGAGCCTGAAAACACACTCAATACGCCACATTCTGGTTCAGGCACATGACAAACGTCAGGTTAAAGAGATGAACATTCATCCTAGCATTCACACTGACATACAGACTCTAGAACATCCTGATCTAGAACCAAACAGAACAATCAACAGATACTCAACTTGAATAGAAAACACTATTGATCAGATTGTGCTCTTTTTGCTTTCTCTTTCCTCGGGGACTTCAGCTATGAGAAGTGTTCAACAATATCCGAGAGAAGAGACTGTAGGAGAAACAAAACACAAACACAATTGCGTGTAACAGGAGCAGAACATGATTATTGCAGTTGTGTGATGAATAATCTGGTCAGAGGTTAGCCGTGTGTGTGTGTGTGTGTGTGTGTGGAGAGGTTCTTCCTGTTCTGCATTGGTTAATGTGTAATCCAAGAGACGAATAAAACCCCTGCTCCTCTCCGTGTGTTCCCAGTCGGAGCGTCAGGATCAGGAACCATGAGCTACGGCCTGTTCTTCTCAGCCGAAACATGGGCTCTGCTCTCGCTGCTTGTGGCGCTTCTGGTATTGTGAGTGATTCGCGACGCTTGTTGTCGAAATCTTTCAATCTTTAGTTCTAAAATCTCAATAAAAATGAGTCATTTGAGTGCACGGGCTATTGTTACAGTCACTGTATCAGGTGATATCTTAACTATGGCAAGCCGTTTTAGCTTTTAATCATTCGCAGGATATGATTTCTTGGTATCAAAAATGCCATTTTTTGATATTAAGAATTGAATTGTTGATCAATTAATATCAAGAATTAAATTCAATTAAATACAATTGAATTTTTGATATCAAGAATTGAATTGCTGATATCTGTAATTGTATTTTCACTAGTGAAATGTCCCCATAGGCTGCCAATCAAAGTGAATTGTTATCAAGAATTGTTTTTTTACTAGTAGAAATATAATTTTTGATATCAATAATTACATTGTTACTAGTAAAAATGTAAATTCCTGATATTATCAATAATTAAATTGTCACTAGTTGAAATGTCTATTCTTGATATCAACAATTCAATTGTTACTAGTAAAAATGACCATTTTTTATCTCTGAAAATGTATTCCTGATATCAATATTATTTCAGATATCTAAAATGGCTTTCTTACTCGTAACAATGACATTCATGATATCAGAAATTAAAATTGCCACTTATAAAACAATAATTATTGATGTCAAAAATGAACATTGTTACTAAGTAGCAATTCAATAGTGGATATCAAGAATAGACATTTCAACTAGTAACAATTTAATTCTTGATATCAAAAAAAAATTGTATTTCTGATATGTGAAATTGGAAATTCAACTAGTAAGAAATCAATTCTTGATATCAACAATAGGTTTTGAATGGCAGCCTATGGGGACATTTCACTAGTGAAAATACAATTACAGATATCAATAATTCATATCCTGGAGATCAATAAAAGCTAAAACAGCTTGCCATACTTAACAGGTTTACCAGTTTGTGGCATTATTTCCCTGCTTTGAAACAATCTGTAATGTAAAAAGCTCTATATAAATAAAGGCGACTTAACCATTTCAAAATATCTAATGCTGTATGTGCCATAAGGTGTGTGTAAAATCAAACAGGGAACGTTCTGTCGAGGTTCTCTCAAAGTTATGAACGAACCAGTATCATTAATCATAGTTATTTGGACTATAGCTTTCCCATAATGTTTGTAGAAGGAGAAAATGGAATGTTTCCTAAATGTTCACACAGAACGTAATAAGAACATTAGGAAAACATTCTCAGACCATATTTTTATCAGCTGGGATTGTTTTAAATGGTTTTGATGTCCTTTCCAGATATGGATACTGGCCCCACAGTCAGTTCAAGAAGTTGGGAATAGCGGGTCCCAAACCCATTCCGTTCTTCGGAACGATGCTGAGATATCGAGAGGTGTGTCTGATAGTGTGATATAGTCTTTCCAGTGTTTTTCTTATGACTCTTCTGAACTCTTAATGTGAACTCGTCTGTTGCTGTGCTTTCAGGGGTTCCATAATTTCGATCTCGAGTGTTTCAAGAAGTATGGACGAATCTGGGGGTGAGTGTGAGACTAACGGATGACGCTTCACTGATCAATCTCAATGAATCATCTGAAAGAATCATTTCAGAACTTCTGAAACAGAAATTACAACATGATTGAAGGTTTAACATTAAGATCTGTAACGAAGAGCCGAGGAAGACGGTCATTATGAGACCATGATAATGACAGTGAATCGTACGATTATAATGAACTGATTTATTCTTCTGAATGTAATGTTTGTGTTTCTCACAGTATCTACGATGCGAGGCAACCTGTCCTGTGCATCACGGATCAATCCATCATCAAAACCATCCTGATTAAAGAATGTTACTCTCTCTTCACCAACAGAAGGGTAAAATACCCATCATCTTCGTCTTTGAAATACTACAAAACCCTTGAGGATATGGTGATGATAAAAAAAAAGAAAAGACAGGAAAAATATTTCAATGCTTTCGCGAGAGGACACAAAGTTTCTCAGGGGTAAAGCGACGCAAACTTTCTTTGGGAATGCAGATGGGTTTTTTAGAGAACACAAAAGATTTGCGAGGGAAGGTAAACATTATCTGGCAACACAAAGTTTTTCAAGAGAACAGAGTTTTTTGGGTACAAAAGATTCGTGAAAGAACGTAAAGTTTCAACGGGATCAAAAGATTCGTGAAAGAACGTAAAGTTTCTCCGGGATCAAAAGATTCGTGAAAGAACGTAAAGTTTCAACGGGATCAAAAGATTCGTGAAAGAATGTAAAGTTTCTCCGGGATCAAATGATTCGTGAAAGAAAGTAAAGTTTCTCCAGGATCAAAAGATTCGTGAAAGAATGTAAAGTTTCTCCGTGATCAAAAGATTCGTGAAAGAAAGTAAAGTTTCTCCAGGATCAAAAGATTCGTGAAAGAATGTAAAGTTTCTCCGGGATCAAAAGATTCGTGAAAGAAAGTAAAGTTTCTCCAGGATCAAAAGATTCGTGAAAGAATGTAAAGTTTCTCCGTGATCAAAAGATTCGTGAAAGAAAGTAAAGTTTCTCCAGGATCAAAAGATTCGTGAAAGAAAGTAAAGTTTCTCCGTGATCAAATGATTCGTGAAAGAATGTAAAGTTTCTCGAGGATCAAAAGATTCTAGAAAGAACGTAAAGTTTCTCCGGGATCAAAAGATTCGTGAAAGAACGTAAAGTTGCACCAAGAACTCAAAAAATTCATGAAGGAACATAAAGTTTTGGAAGAGAACGCAACATTTCTTGAATGCAAAAGATTTGTTTCCCACGGAACGCAAAAGTTTTTTGAGATAATGCAACGTTTCTTAGTAAATGGAAAAGATTCGTGAGCGAACGCAAAGTTTCTCGGGGGAACGGAAAAGATTAGCATGAGATTGCAACATTTCTTTGGGAACGCAAAATTTTTGTGAGAGAACGCAGATTCATAGAAATATCGTATTCCGCCTATCTTTTATCTCGGTAAAATATAAACGGTACTCAATGTGAATTATTTTTATCAATCATTTGGATGTTTTGAGGACAGAGATTGTGCTTATATTGTTATTCCCTCTTCACTGTCCACATTTGTCCTCCGATCCGGCAGAACTTCCGTCTGAACGGGCCGCTGTACGACGCCGTGTCCATCGTTGAAGACGACGACTGGAGGAGAATCCGCAGCGTCCTCTCGCCCTCCTTCACCAGCGGGAGGTTAAAGGAGGTCCGTGAGTCTTTATCTGGATCTTTCTCACGCAAACAATATTTATGACATCGCTTATCTGAAGCGTTACGTATGTGTAAGAGGTGCTATTGCGCAATACTACAAACTCACTTGAACTGAACTACAGAATCATTCATGCTGAGGGTGATCTATGAGTCTACGGTTCTCTTCATTATAGATATCAACATTACCGGTAAAGATATTATGATGATGATGATGTACTTCTGCTTCTCCCTCTAGATGTTTGGCATCATGAAGACACACTCTCAAATTCTAGTTCAGAATCTGGGGAAATCAGCAACACGAGGAGAAAACGTGGATATTAAAGAGTGAGACATTGCATAATATCAACACACGCTTCTCGTTATCTGAAGAGATAAGAATGGAGCCGCAATAATATCACTGTAATTACCAGAGCAAAGGTGTTCAATTTCCTCAGCGATCACCTTTAATAACCTCCCGGACGGAGGTGTAGAGTACAGTATATAGGCTGTGTTGATCAGATGAGAATGATGATGGTTCATGTGTTCAGGTTCTTCGGCGCGTACAGTATGGATGTGGTGACCAGCACAGCGTTCAGCGTGGACATCGACTCCCTCAACAACCCCAAAGATCCATTTGTGACCAACATAAAGAAGATGCTGAAGTTTGACTTCCTTAGCCCTGTGTTCCTGATCAGCGGTAAAGAACTCAACTAGTCCTGCCAGTTAACACACTTCGAAAGCTTTGTATAGCAGTGTATAAATTATGTTTTAGCTCTAACGTTTTGAGAACTTAAAAGGAACATACCTCGAATGTTTATGGAAGAACATTTGTTCATAACTTTCAAGCCAAAGACTTGATAATGTTCCTTGTTAAGAGATTTTACAATTTCTTCCGTAGCTTTGTTTCCTTTCTTCATTCCTGTCCTGGAAAAAATGGAGCTTGGCTTTTTCCCATCATCTGTGACTGATTTCTTCTACGCTGCCTTACAGAAGATCAAGTCTGAAAGAGTGGCCAATGACCACAAGAAGGTACAACAAATACTCAACTTCAACAACTATATAGCCTTGATGTTTTAAACCACTCTTCCCAATTCCTGCAGAAGAGAGTTGACTTCCTGCAGCTGATGGTCGATTCTCAGACGGCGGGGAAAGCTCAGCATGGCGAGGAGCACACAGAGAAAGGTGAAGCACCTCAGATGATGATTAAGCGTTCTTCCATATGTGAAGACACATACCTCACAAACCGTGTCCTGTGCAGGTCTGAGCGACCACGAGATCCTCTCGCAGGCCATGATCTTCATCTTCGCCGGTTACGAGACCAGCAGCAGCACTCTGTCCTTCTTATTCTACAATCTCGCAACCAACCCAGAGGCCATGAAGAAACTGCAGGAGGAGATCGACGAGACCTTCCCAAATAAGGTACAACTCCATTGAAACTCTCATTGGGGTCTGGTTGAAGAGTTTGAGACGGTAAACATTGATTGTGTGTTGAAGGCCCCGGTGGACTACGAAGCCGTCATGAACATGGACTATCTGGACGCCGCACTGAACGAGTCCCTCCGGCTGTTCCCGGTCGCAGCCCGACTCGAACGGGTGTGCAAGAAAACGGTGGAGATCAACGGCGTCATCATCCCTAAAGACATGGTCGTCATGATCCCGACCTTCGCCCTCCACAGAGACCCGGATTACTGGAGCGACCCCGAGAGCTTCAAACCGGAGAGGTCAGGACAGGTTTCCCATTTCGCTCATCATGGGGTCAGGCTCCACCATCAAAACAATCAAACTGCACTTAGAGAACTCTTTTAATGTCAATTAGTTTACGCAAGTTTTTTTATTGTTTACACAAAATCTGGCCTGGTCCTCTCTCATCCTTCACTGTCGTCGCTCCTCTTTTATGCTTCCGCTCCTCCGCGAGTGATACGAGATTGGTGCGTCGCGCATTATCAATCAATCGTCCTGCTCGCCACAATCACTTTGGGAGAACGTCTCAAAACATTCCCTGTTAGCTGGTTGGCTTGGTTAATAGATAATATCTCGCTATAGAAAATATCTGTAAAATCACTGTGGAAAAAATACTAAGACCACTGAAAAAGTAACGTCACTGTTGCACTAGGAACACGAGGTTGAATCTTTAGAGTAACTGTCTATATATACTGTATATTTCAACCCAATGTGACTCTTTCCCGCTTTACTAACAGATTCACTAAAGGAAACAAGGAGGCGATCGACCCCTACATGTACATGCCCTTCGGCCTCGGCCCCAGGAACTGCATCGGGATGCGATTCGCTCAGGTGACCATGAAGCTGGCGATCGTGGAGATCCTGCAGAGGTTCGACGTCTCCGTGTGCGCGGAGACACAGGTGAGCAGACGGGTTGGGGTGTGGTCAGGAGGACGTTCGTTCGATCATTCGTTCGTTCACTCACCCTGAGCTTCTCTTGCTCTCCACAGGTTCCTCTCGAGCTCGGCCAAAGCGGTCTACTGGCCCCCAAAGACCCCATCAAGCTCAAACTCCAGCATCGGAAAGCTGCAGACGTTTGCAACAACAGATCGTAACGCAGCTCGTCCGCTGCACGCTTCTCTTTCAGTCCGAGGAGAAGGTTTGATGGGTCTTTTAAAATAAAAGAATAGACGTAGTCTTCCGTGAAGAGGAGGATTTGACTCGGACTGAGAGGTTTAGCATCTTTACTACAGTAGTGAATGTCAGACAGATTCTGTTGTTCCCCGAGACTCGTGTTTAAGTGTTTTACTTTGATGATTAAGAAAACACAATGATATGATATGGAAATGATAAAGTTTATCAAAGAAATAAAGTCTACAGAAATGTATCTGATGTGTGCGTTTCATGTCTATTAAAAACACTATCACTAGCCCATATTTTCCATTGTATAGACCTTATGCACCAGAGAAACGTGGGCGCCGTCATCTTTAGAAAATTGTCTTTGCACTTCCGGTTCTGTATATTTCTATGGCATCGCTGTTAGCTGGTGAAGTGGATTTACTTATTGTAGAGTTAACAAAAGTTATCATGAGCATTGTAATGTTTATCATAATCATTCTAAAGCAGATGTCTTAACAAATGTCGAACGGCAATTTTTTTCGAGCAGTTCATTCATACCGATGCAAGATCACTGTGGAAATACAGACCGGAAGTCAAAAGACAACGAGCAAAACACTGAAAAGATCTTGTCACAGACAAGCTGATGTTAAGATGAGTGGTCAGCACGAACACAAATACTCTTATCTCGTGGAAATCTTGACGGATTTACAAACGGTTTGGTTTCTTACAAACGTTATTAACGTGGCTATAATTATCTGGATGATTATTTATGTATACACTTTTTATTCATAAGTTTGCAGGGTCATAACTACATCTCTGACGTGTATAACAAAACAAACCGTTTGAAAATCGGTAGAAAATTGAGCAAGTTATGGTCATTTAAATAGTACATGTACCATTAACACAATGTTACGAGCTATGGTTACGAGTGAGAGAGTTACCTGTGACAAGATGGCCGCCAGGTGCAGACGACGACCTCCATTAGCCAGCAGCGTGGACGACATACGATTTCCCACTGACTGTAAGGTGTTAGCAACTCCGAAAGTTTATTAAAACGGTTTTCCAGCTTCAAAATGTCTGGTTGTTGCGTTTACGGTTGCACTAATCAATATTCCACCAAGGGGCTTTAGTTTTGTATTTCCGACAGAATCACCGGCGGCGCCTGTGGCTGCAGACGATTAAACGTTTTGATTGGAGCGAGGACATAATAAAAGTCCGCTCGCGTAGCTTGATCGAGTTTGCTGATTTTCGTCATACTTCCGTTGCCAATAGGCGCGCGCATATGTTGCCACGTCATTATTGTGTACGAGCCGTTATTATTTGACCTCAGTCGACCGAATGAACGCAATCTCGGTATTCTTGATTACTTCATAAGGCTAGTTTCATTTCCCATATTTCTTATTTATACACTCACTCACACACATAAAGTCATGAGTTTTTTGACTGGTTTCGAAACATTTAAGATTTCAAAAGCATTTGACAAAAATGATGTTCTTACAAGAAAAATAAATGCAAGTTATGATTTATAAAATAATAATTGGGATATTTTGGTATAAATGTGAAGTGAAAAAAAACATTACTGGTGTTCATCTTTAGACAAAACAATGACACTGACATACTTTAAGATATGCTTTCAGTAAAAGAGCTTGTCTGTGAGAGCTTGTCATTTTGAAAAGAAGTCATAACAAAGATATTTGTCAAGTCATGACTTGATTTAGTATGTCAATTCGACCGTTTCCTCATTATTGTGACTTGATTTCCTGACTTGGCATGTCAAGTTTGATTTTGTCTCATGAGTGAAAATGATGATTTAATCAAAAAGTCAAAATAATGATATACTTAGCACATGGATTCACCTTCACAGGACAAAACCAGACTAAGAAAAGCCATGTTCTGGAAAAAAAATCTTTATTTAGTGCAACAGAAGCAGGTCATATTAAAACACAATCAACAAGCGAACAGAAGCAGCGGCGCTCAGGCGCGGAGACACAGCTGGACCCATTTATTCCAGTTGAGCTCGTGAGGAAAGACTCGCGCCAGCTTCAGGACACAGTCCACTGTGGGCTCATAGAACGCCGTCCCAGCATCCCTCAGGCTGACCTCGGCCTGACTTTTGACCTGCGGCACCCCGGGCTTCGAGAAGAGTGAGGGTTTGGGCGGCTGGACGGTGAAGCGCTTCCTCACGCAGCCGAGATCGATCAGCACCTGAAAATCAGAATCCACACAAGACTCACAGAACTGAATCAAACTCACCAACTGGAACAATCTTCACCCAGATGGGATTGATTTCCTTTACCCACAAACACTAGTTAATGTGATTGCATTTGGACTAAAACTTACTTCATGTGACCAAACGGGGTATGACAACTTCTGTTATGGAAAAATGGTCTTTTTTTTCTCCATGTTACACTTGTGGTGTTTAGGGTCAAAAATCACTCGGCAATTAAAAAACTATTAGAAATATTTTGTTATGCCGTATGATCACCAAATATTAGATTAAATCTATTTATCAACTTGTTTTCTTTGCGTTAGCACAGTTTTTGTGTTTGTCACTGAATGATCGCAGGGCTGATTGATCTGAGGGTTTTTGGGGCCGTTAAATCATGCGTTTCTCAGATCGGATTTATCACTTTATTTCCAAAATATTCAACATCAGTATTTTAATCCTTCACCTGCAGCAGGTCCAGGATCACCACGGGCTGTAACACCTGACTGTAGTGCTGCAGCAGAGCGGACTCGCGCAGCGCCGGGCTCGTCATCACGTGCAGCAGCAGCGACTCCAGCATGCCCTTACACACCGGCCGGTTCAGCGAGCCGTCCACCACACGCCACGGCCGGCTGACGAACCGCACCGACTCCCAGCTGGGACAGAGGGACACACGGGCGTCACTGCGGTGCCAATCACGACTGTATTAAACTACAACTGAGGTCATGTGATACACTCACTGCTCATCCGGATCAGCCGCTCCTTCAGCACCATCTGAAACCACAACACACTCATCAACACACTCATCGACACACTGATCAACACACTCATCAAATCAAAGCCCACACCCTTCAGAGTCCAAACACACACCTCTGATCTGCGAGGGGGCGGGGTCTTTATTAAGCCCCACCCCTTTTACATCTGTCATACGGACCGCCGCCTCCTCCACAGCATCCGTCTGCTCAGCATCAGTCTCCGTGGTTACACACTGATCCGTGGAGACAGGGTCCATGGCAACCGTCTGATTGACAGCTGTAGTTGTGGAGACAGGATCTATGGCAACGCTCTGATTGACAGCTGTGCTCATGGACACAGGATCCACGGCAACCATTTGATTGACAGCTGTGCTTGTGGAGGCCACTTCCATGGCAACCGTTTCCTGGAAATCAGACTCCTTGGCCTGTCTTTTGGAAGGTGGGGGTGTGGTGTGGGCGGAGTCATGGGCGGGGCCTCTCTTCTGCTGCGACTGCTGCATCTGCTCACCCTCACACACGCTCTTCAACAGCCAATGAGACGAAGCCTCCGCACACACCAGCCTATGAGAGAGAGCGCCCACCTCCACCAGCTGCTCTCCATCCAGCAGATCCTACACACACACACACACACACTCAAGTGAACCTGCAGTGATGTCACACACTATTCGTCTCTCTCTCTCTCTCTCACCTGTATGTACTGCTGGAGCGTTCGGCTCCGCCCCTTCTCATGTTGCTCCAGGTGTATGAAGCGCTCAAGGAGGTCCTGTCGGTCAACGCCAAACTCCGCCCCCTCCCCCACGGCATCCCTGATCTCCGTCACCGCCTGCACGTCCTGCGCCCCGTATCCCAGCGCGCTCACACACCGCTCCAGGAAGCTCTGCGGATCCACGGCTGCCGAGCGATACACACGCGTGAACCACAGCGGCAGAGGCGGAGGAGTGGACGGACACACAGCGGAGACGCCGTCAGCTACAGGACACACACACACAGTGAGAAACCAGCATGATTGAATAATGTGTGTGTGTGTGTGTGTGTGTGTGTGTGTGTGTGTGTGTGTGTGTGTGTTGGTGTGTGTGTGTGTGTGTGTGTGTGTGTGTGTGTGTGTGTGAGCGCACCCTCCGCAGTGAAGAGTGTGTGTCGGGGTGTGTGCCTGAGCTGCAGGTGGACGCTGCAGGCGTTGACCATGATGTTGTCGGCGCTGTTGGAGGTGTGTGTGTTGTGCGAGCGCAGGATCCCGGGGGCGTAGTATCCCCTCATCAGCAGGTAGTTGGTGTGAGACGCCTGTGTGGGCTTGACCTCCGGCCTCCTCTTCCTCTCGGCCTCATCCTCGTCCTCCTCCAGCGCTTTCGTGAAGCTGAAACACACACACACACACACACACACACATACACACAGGTCAGCTGTGAGAGTGTTGAGGGATGATAACTCTAACTGAAGTTTTATTGATCACTCTCACTCATAGAGAAGTCCACAGCACAACTAGAGAGAGCCTAAGTCCCGCCCCTTCGCTTCCGGCTCATGGGACCTTATTTCGGAAAAAATATGAATGGTAGTCAATGGCGAGAGACAACTTATCTTTTTATTCCGTCTGAACTGTGCCCTCAATTACACATATGATGTTTGTCAATTTAAAAGATGATTCTCAAAGTCAAAAACGTCGCAGTTTGTCATACAACAGAAGAGTAACATTTAGTTTTATGTGAAAATCGCTCTGTGAACTACATCTCCCGGGAAGAGAAACGAGATCCGCTGCTCGTGTGTGTGCAGTCTGGTTCAAAACACTCAGGTAGGACGGCGTAACGTTACGATTATAACGTAAGACTGTAGAAACAATGACAGACAGCCTCAGTAAAGTTAGCTTCAGTCATTGAGAGAAAATGTGCGCCTTTGGGGTTTGTAGTCTTTGTAATTACGTATTTTCACAGTCTTATACCTCAACGCTTTTACATCAAACTGCGACTTTCTTTACTTTAAAATGTATCTTTTAAATTGACAAACATCATATGTGTAATTCAGGGCACAATTCAAACCAGATCAAAATATTTGTTGTCTCTCGCCATTGACTACCATTCAATATTTTTCTGAAATAAGGTCCCATGGTGGCCGACCGGAAGGGGAGGGGCTTAGGCTCTCTATAACAATGAACCATAAAACTAGGGCTGTCAAACGATTAATCGCATCCAAAATAAAAGTTTGTGTTTCCATAATATATGTGGGTGCACTGTGTATAATTATTTTATATATATATAAATACACACACATGCTTGTATATTTAAGAAAAAAATATTATTTATATATAAAATATTTATATTTATGAATAATATAAATTATATATAAATATAGTATATACATGAAAATATTTCTTAAATATATACAAGCATGTGTGTGTGTTTATATATATATAATAATTATACACAGTGCACCCACATATATTATGGAAACACAAACTTTTATTTTGGATGCGATTAATCGTTTGACAGCCCTAGATAAAACATCGACAGCCAATCAGAACCCATCCCGCTTCCGGGTCACCTCACCTCTTGACCACCTCGTTGTCCACCAGCGAACTGTCCACCACCACGATCTGCTGCGGGATACTGAGGTCAAGGGTCAGCAGGCCCAGGGTCATGAGGGTGAGGCAGCAGGCACTGGCGCCCCCTGGAGCGTCCATGGGGAACTGCAGCATGCCCTGTGTGTGTGCGTCCTGCTCCTCGGGGCCGTCGGGGTCGGTCTGGAAGTGGAAGCGGCTGGGCCTGTCGCTGCGGTCGCCCTCGTATAAGCCCGTCATCAGATCGAACGCCTCGTTAAAGACCACGCTCGGGAAACGCCACGTGAAGAACCTGCAGCACACGGACCGACCTTAGAGGAGCTGTGCGCAACGCTCACTCTAATGAAGTGTGTGTGTGTGTGTGTGTGACCTGTAGTAGTGCTGGGACAGCTGGTAGGACATGGGCAGGAAGGGCAGCGAGCCGCACTTCTTCAGGTGAGCTTTGGTGATGGGCCGCCGCCGGTTCACTAGCGCCCGGCTACGACACGTCTGGAAGGCCTGAGACAAAACCTGCTCGCTGTAGAGCGTGTACAGGCAGAACGTCTGGAACACACACACACACATCACTCATACATGAACACAGTATAAACACCTGTGAGTGTGTGTGTGTGTGTGTGTACCTGGAAGGGTCTGTAGTTCTTCATCTGAGCGTTGGTTAGCACTAGCGTGCTCTGAATTAAATTAAACAGCACCAGAACATCAATGTCCTCCTTCCTGAAACACACACAGTCATTACAGGCCAACATCCAATCACAAACTCCACTGCAAACCATCAGACAACGTTCATCAGGAACTGGTGTGTTTACACTCCCCTTTCTTGCATTACTTTGCTTTTTTATTCATATTAATAATGGTAATAAGAAGAATGTTTGATTAATAGTGTCTTGCAGAGCTCAAAGCACTTGGTAAGCAAAACTTTATCTTAATATATATATATATTAGGGCTGTGCAAAAATTAATTGTGATTAATCGCATCCAAAATAAGTCTGTGTTTACATAATATATTTGTGTGTGCTGTATATAATTATTTTGTATATATAAATACACACACATGACATGCATGTATATATTTAAAAAAGTGTTATTCATATATGAAATATTTATATAATATAGATTATGTATTTTTATGTATTTATATATAAATACAGAATTTAAGCGCAAATAATTCTTAAATATATACAAGCATGCATAGGTATTTATATGTACAAAATAATTATATACAGCACACACAAATATATTATGTAAACACAGACTTTTATTTTGGATGCGATTAATCGCAATTAATTTTTGCAGAGCCATAATATATACATGAAGAGTTCAGATGCTAAAGCCTCTAAGTGCCATTTGAAATTTTCTTCTAGAATGATCATTTTTATCAAACTTGTATATTTAATTCAGTAATTTCACTTAAATGACAATTAATAGGTAATCTTCATTGCAATTTAAGTGGAATTACTGAACTTAAATATACAAGTTTGATAAAAATGATCATTCTAGAAGAAAATTTCAAATGGCACTTAGAGGCTTTCGCATCTGAACTCTTCATATATATATATATATATATATATATATATATATATATATATATATATATATATATATATATATATATAATAAAAAATAAATAATAAACAGGATGTAAACTGAATAAAATACCATGACATTATTACACACACACACACACCTCTTCAAGATGTCTATAGTGCGCTCAAGTGATTCGTCAATTGTGTACACCTTAAACCTGAGGAAACACACACACACACACACACACACACACACACACACACAAGTAAGACTGAAAGGCTCATCTGCAGAGAATAAGATTCAGTGTTCTTATTGTTAACTAAAAATAAATACAAATAAACATATAAAAATATATATTAAAAAAAACATGAAAATTTGAAAATGTTGCATTGGCAACTAACTGATTTATGTAATAAAACTACTAAAACTAATAGAATCATACATTAAAACACCTGAAATTATAAAAGCACTAACATTATTCTCAAATATAAAAATAATACAAAATCAAAATAATGATAAAAATATAAAAATAAAAGCTCATTTGGAATAATTAAAAACTGTAATGCTAAAATAACACAGGTGTGTGTGTGTGTGTGTGTGTGTGTGTACTTGTGAAAGAGCTCGTCTCGCGTGTCGGGTATGATGACATCACTGGAGCCGTAGCTGGAGCTGAACTTTAACCTCAGAGCACGTACAAACTCCTTATACTCCTCAGCACACACCTGCAACACACACACACACACACAAACACACACACACACACACACACACACACACACACACACACACACACACACACACACACACAATTAGATCTAACTCATGGAGTCACAATCCAATCTTAATGTTTTTACTGAAGAAGCGAAATGACTGAAGATAAAGTCTTGTTTTCTGACAAATATATTCAAATGAACTGAGTTTGTGCTTAAAACAAGAACACACATCAGACAAACGAGTCAGAAAAACACTCTAGTCAAAGAGAAAACAAGATTATTTTTCTGACCACAGTTTTACAGTGTAGAAACTAAAGTATTCTGGGACCCATTTATCAGAATAATACGGCTACAAAACCTTTCACAAGTATCAGTTTAGGTGGACATTTAAAGGTTTCGTTTGGCAGCAAGAAGAAAACGACATTAAAAATCCTAAACACAGAACTGATTCAGAATCAGGTCTCACCTTGGCGTCGTCGTAGTCGTCCGTTCGGTTGAGGAATTTGGCCATCAGCTCTTTATCCTGATACATCTCAGCCAGACAAATCCTACAGCAGAGATTCATTCCAGTCAGACGCAGTGTGTGTCATTATGAAGAGCAGTGTGAGTGTGTGTGAGAGTGGACACACACCTGTAGTTCAGGCAGGTCTGCGGGTTCTTCATGATGTAGCGCGAGCGTCGGCTGACAGACAGAGAGGTTTTATCCAGCGATAACTCAAACTCAGCATGCAGCACGTCACGAACCACCGTCCAGGGCACGAACGGCCTCTTCAGCTACACACACACACACACACACACACACACACACACACACACACACACACACCCCATTCAGAAACATGGATTATCCCATCAGTGTTATCGTCTAGCTGCTGGAGTGCTGGACTGCTCCTCTTCTCCATCTACATGACATCACTAGTGTCTGTGATTCAGAAACATGGTTTGTCCGGCTGTTTATACCATAGAAACAAGGTTCATTCCAGCCGGAGGATCTGACGGGAGCAGCTTGACCTGCCTGACACACATTTCTTTGTGGAAGAAGGACCATGTTTAGCATAAACCTTGTTTAGCTTGTGGTCTCGATCAACACAACACAAGCGTTTCCGCTTTCATATTGAGACAGTGTTTAATGATGTCGTCACAGAAAACAGGTAATACACACATTTTCCATCAAAGTTTTGGTGTTGACGAACACTACTGTGTGTGTGTGTGTGTACCTTGCGGTTGAGGAAGTGGCTGGCGACGCGGCACAGCATCAGGAGACTGTCCTCCATGTGTGTCCACGCCACCCTCTGCCTGGTCATCTGCAGAAGAGCACGCTGGTCCGTCTCGTCCTGGGCCTGACTCTGCCTGGACGCTCGCACTGACACACACACACTTCCTGATGAGCTACGTGACACCACCACCGTTTAATACACCCACGTCCCGTCAGCGCCCGTACCTCTCTTCTTCTTGCGTGGCGGTTTGCTGCTGTCCGTCTTGGGTCTCTTGCGTTTGAGGTTTCGTCCTCCACACACCTCCTGGTTTCTGCTGGCCGGCTGCGAGCTCACACGCACCTCCTCCTCCAGGACGACAGGGGGCGCCACCTTCGCCCCTGACCACCACACAGAGACTCATCATCAGGTATAACACCAGGGCTGCGTCTCAAATCTCCCCTTATAGCCTTAAATAGGGCACGGTTTGATCTGTAGTGGTGTCCGAAACCGTAGCGGACTATGGAACTATGGATAAGGGCTTCCGACGCACTCACTGTCCGAATTAACTCACTCGATTTCATTCACTCCTTCAGTGGACTGATGTAGGGAATAGTGAACCTTTGAGTGAATGAGGGTATAAGGGCCGATTCCAACATAGGACGTTTTTTTAAATGGCGGGTCCTGGTGTTTTTCGCGCGAACACTACCGTCACTGATAGTTCCTGCAGCGATGGGTCAGACCGACTCTGGATGAGGAGTAAATTAGTTCCTCCAACATGGAGATCCTAGAAGTAAATTCACTCCTAGTTCCTGCGGTACGAACACACCTAAACCGGGAACTTCCATCAATAGTTCTAGGAAATATCAAGAGATCCCTCTGGTGCGAAAGCCCCTGTTCACAGTACGGCAACAGTGTTGAGTGTGTGTGTGTGTGTGTGTGTGTTACCTGTGAGCACAGCCGGTTTGGGCGGAGGGTGTTTGGACAGCAGGTTCCTCAGTCTGACGGTGTGATGTGTTCCTGAATCTTCAGTGCTCTGACAACATCACAGACACATTAACACACAGCGCAACAGTGCTGACATCACACGTGTGTGTGTGTGTGTGTGTACCTGTTTGTTTTGGTTGATCAAGTGACTTGTCCACGACCAGTTGCGTTTCAGGTGGCCGAAAAAGCAGGAGTCCAGTCCGCCGGCACCCTGCCCATCGCCGGGGGTTACCCCATCATCCACCACATCACAACTTCCCCTAGCAACCGGAAACACGAGCAAATGTGACATCAGCCAATCAGGTGACAGTCTATCCAGCCTGAGCCAATTAGAACGGCTGACTCACTGTAGAGTGTGCATCAGCCTGGTGTTGCGCTCCATTGTCATGCCGACCTCAGACTCCGCCCCCTCAGCGTTACTGTCGCCGGGGCGCGGCCGGACTACTCCTGAAACACACATTTGTGGTTATAGTACGGTTGTTCTATTCGGGTTGAGGGTTTGGTGCGGTAATGTTGCGGTAGTTTTGTGTTTAGCTTGATGGTTTGGTGCAGTAATGTTGCGGTAGTGTTGTATTTACCTTGAGGGTTTGGTGCAGTAAAGTTCCGTTAATGTTGCGGTAGTGTTGTATTTAGGTTGAGGGTTTGGCACGGTAATGTTGCGGTAGTGTTGTGTTTAGCTTGATGGTTTGGTGCAGTATTGTTGTTGTAGTGTTGTATTTAGGTTGAGGGGTTGGCGCGGTAATGTTGTGGTAGTGTTGTTGTAGTGTTGTATTTAGGTTGAGGGTTTGGCGCGTAATGTTGCGGTAGTGTTGTGGTAGTTTTGTGTTTAGCTTGACGGTTTGGTGCGGTAATGTTGCGGTAGTGTTGTGTTTAGGCTATTCCCAGCAGCTGAATGAACCAACCATCTGAACTCCTCCTCCACACCCATGAGTGATAGCGCAGGTTGTGTGTCTGTACCTAGAGGTGTGTTGAGACACACACACAGCAGGTCGAACCAGTAGTTCTCCACGTCCTGAGCACTCCTGAACACGTAGTGTCTCCGCTCAAACGCACGCATCGTCTCGATGGCCATGTTATAGTGCGGGTCGCACACCGTCGTGTCCACGATTTTAGCCTTCGTCTTCAGGAACACAAACACCTGATACAAACATGAATGTATTCTTGATATCACACACACACAATGAACATTTCCTGAAGTGGTCATGTGACTGTGGCCTCCTGCACACCTGATCTTTATCCATGAACTTCTCTGTGGGCCCGAACTGAAGCAAACCCATGAAACACAACCTCTGGAGATTCTCGTGGAAACTGAAGATGTACTTCCTGAGTGAGGGACATCATCATCATCATCATCACAACACTTTAAAGACAGTTAGCATCTGACTATGTGTGTGTGTGTGTGAGAGAGAGAGAGAGAGAGCGAGAGAGAGAGAGTGTGTGTGTTTGCCTCCTGTGCAGCAGTTGTCTCTTTATATCCACGGGGAGGAATCTGATCAGATAATGTTTCTTCACCGGATCGTTCAGGTACTCCTCCAAACCTGCAATCTGAACACAGCATTAATAATTCATTACATTAGGATTCAAAATAGTACTTTTATTTAATCATTATTCAAGTTCAAACAAATCAATAAATAAATATAACACCTGTGTGTACCTGATAGTTGACCTGCACGACCTGCATGAACACACTGAGGGGCAGCGACACCAGAACATCACTGATGAGGGCCCATCCCAACCCGAAGTCTTTATGGAGCGGGATGGGGGGGATGAACCTCTTCCAGGTGTTCTCCTTCACGAACACTACACACACACACACACACACACACACGTGTTTCAGAGTGTCAGTCTCCAGTCAGGCTGTGTTTTGGCAGTGTTTTGACACACACACTGACCTCTGAACCCCTCAGTGTCGGAGTCAGGCTCCGGGTCGGGAAGCGGGTCGCCAGGACTGGATCTTCTCATTGGATGGCCGTAGATCAGGAACCACAGGAAGGAGTGGACGATCCGCAGGCGATGCATCTTGGGCTGGAACCCCATGGAGCGGCCGAGCCCTGGAACTGAGACACACAACATCAGGTGCTCAGATGTGTGTGTGTGTGTGTGTGTGTGTAAGTGTGTGTGTGTGTGTACCGAGCACGGGTCTGAAGGATTTGAGTGCTGTGACGCCCATCTTCTCGGACACCTTCTTCAGGCCGCTGGTGTGTGACGGGCGTGTGTGTGACGCTTTGTTCTCCTTCTTCTCCTGTGGGCTGACCTTCACTTTCTCTGCCTGAGACACAGCACTGAGAAAGACAACAAAACACACACACCATCAAAAGTTAGAGGACGTTTGTTGATGTTTTTGAAAGAAATCTCTTCTGCTTTTATTACAATAGAATCTTGTAGGGCTGGGTATTGAGACAAATTTCACAATTCGATTTGATTTCAATTCACAAGCTTGCAATTCGATTCGATTTCGATTATGATTTGATTTAATATCGATTATTTTGGATATCAGTTACAGTAAATAGCAATTTTTCTGAAGGGAATCAAATCTCTGAACTAATGCTGTAAACTATGGGAGTCTAGTTGTAGCCTATAGGCTTCATTAGCCTAATATGAAGGTCATAATCAACTGTTTTGTAGCTCTACAAACACTTAAATTACACTTTTATTTATTTTTATAATAAGAAGATTATATGAAATATAAACATTTAAATGGTGGCTGTCATAAAAACTTGCCAGATTTATTCAAATATGCATTAAATATTGAAGAACATTAAGATTATAATGCATATGTAATATGGTGTATATATTTATCAAAATGCTCCTCTCTAGAGTTATTTTTTCTAGCTGACTAACGAGTTTATGTGGGTTTTCTGAGGTAAATATGACGATACATTGATTACAAGCTGTTTAACTGACGTCTTTCCACGGTTGAAACGCTGATTGAGTGAATCAATGTGTCATGATCCGGATTTGGATCAGTTGTCCTCTATCTTTAACACACTTTCAGATGCTCATTCATGTTTATTTGGCGCTGTGACTGGTATTATTAAGAGCGATCTCACGCCACAGCCACAAAACCTCATTTATGTTTCTGAATTTCTAAAGAAAATGGACGGAATTTGAAAATTAAGACTTTGTTTCATATCAATAGTAACAAAGGACGAAGATTATTGTGATTTTTTGGATGTGCGCAGCCACGATACAATGATTCATTCATTCAAATGAAACAGGATGACTAATCGATTCTTGAGATTTAAGAATCGATATCGGTTCGTAAAAATGAGAATCAATTAATATTGAGAAATCGATATTTATTACCCAGCCCTAGAATCTTGTGTAGTCACTCTGATCAGTTTAAAGTATCCTTGATGAACAGCAGTGTTGATTACTCCAATGACTGGTGACACAGACGTCAGGTGTGTGTGTGTGTGTGTGTGTGTGTGTGTGTGTGTGTACTCACCGAGCTGCAGAGGCCGAGCTGGACATGCGCATGCGGATCTGCTCTATGGCACTCTTGAGCAGCGGATCGTCAGGCGAAACAGAGGGATGAACCACGAACTCAACCTGAGACACACGAGTGTGTTAGCCGAGGTGTGTGTGAGTGTGTGTGTGTGTGTGTGTGTGTTGCGCACCTTCTTCTGCACTCCGTCCTGTATGACGATGGTCCTGAAGAGTTTGAGTAAACCCTCTCGAGACAGCGAGCGGATCAGCCTCACCACACTCTTCTTACACACTTTAGTGCTCACGCCATCCTTCCTCTCCTCCTCCGTCAGCAGCTTCTGCAGCCTGACACACACACACACACACACACACGTGTTCAGCGGACCCGCCACAGCGCTGAGCGCTCATCACGAGAGAGAGGCTTACGAGTAGAAGCCCTCGATGATCTTGCTGCAGCGGACGGCCTCGATGATCATGTTCTTGCGTTTCAGCAGCCGATACGTCTCGTGAATCTCCACCTTCTTCGCCTTCTGCGGGGAAACACCATCATCATCATCACGCCAGAATCACTTACTAACCTAATACTCATCGTTACAGTTACTATCATTAACATAACTCGTTATAGTCATTATAGTTATTGGTACAGTTATCATTATCATAACTATCGTTATATTTATCATTAAGGTTATCATTATCATAAAAATCGTTATAGTTATCGGTACAGTTATCATTATAGTAACTATCATTATAGTTATCGTTACAGTTATCATTATAGTAACTATCGTTATGGTTATCGGTACAGTTATCATTATCATAAAAATCGTTATAGTTATTGGTACAGTTATCATTATAGTATCTATCGTTATAGTTATTGTTACAGTTATCATTATCATTATAGTAACTATCGTTATGGTTATCGGTACAGTTATCATTATAGTAACTATCGTTATAGTTATCGTTACAGTTATCATTATAGTAACTATCGTTATGGTTATCGGTACAGTTATCATTATAGTATTTATCGTTATAGTTATCGTTACAGTTATCATAAGTATCAATATAGTTAACATAACAAAATTATCATACTCCTCGTTATTGTTATGGTTAACATCGTTGTTCTCCTGAACCCATACTGACCTCCGTCAGCACCTCCACGATCTCCGGCAGCGGTTCCTCTACATGCTGTGATTGGCTGGCGCTTGTGCTGGGGGTGTGGCCAGCTTCCTCTGTGTTCTGCCCATCTGCAGTCTTCTGAGAGGCTTTAGCCCCGCCCCCTCGTGCAGACGGCTTCTCTGAACACAAACACACGTGAAGAACAAACTCACATCAGTATGTTCGCTTCCTTCAGAACTCTGAGGAGGATGTGTTCATGTTATTAGCTGTGCAGCTGCGCTAACTTAAGTTTGAAGTTTAATGTTTGCGTTCCACGGGAATTTGTGAGTGTTTTCGACCACAGCAAAGTTTGTAATTGGCAAGTCTTTGCTTTTTCTCCATTTGTTCCTCAGTGAAACGCTGTTTGAACATGTATTTGTTTAATTATCGTTGCAAGCGTGTTTAAAAAAAAGCTGTTTACTGTGAGAAACGGACCTCAGGTTCGTTTCGGGCTTAATATAACCGTAAAGGTCAGGTTGGGTTAAGTGATTTGGGGTACGGCCCATGTGCAGACCATATGTGTGTCGGGATTGGCCACTCACTTTTGAGGGGCGTGGTCTTCTTGCTGAAGCTGAGTTTGGTCTGTTTGAGCTTTCTGTCCTTCGCTCCCTCCTCAGGGACGCCTGCGGGTGGATCCGGCTCCGGTTCGGGCTCCGCCTCCGGCTCGGGTTCCGGCTCGGGCGCGGTCAGGTGTGTGCCGCGCAGGTGTTTGCTACGCTGCTGCTCCTTCGTGAACTGCAGGCTGAGTTTGCTCTGCTCCACGAAGAGTTTGCTGATGTACTTGGTGGTTCTCTGCCGCCCCTCGTCCTCCATGAAGCCCTGAGAGACGCACACTTTAGACGGCGACCCCTGACCCTGTCATGCTCGTGCCGGGGTCAAAGGTCACCCTGATGTTATTACCTTGATCATTTTGATTCGCTCCAGCAGTCGACAGATCATTCGCCCCTCTAGTTTCCCGACGTTGAGTCTCGCTCTGAGGACCGACTGAGAGATTCCCCTGGTCCCGGTCGACACCACTGCGGCAGCCAATCAGAGCACAGAGATCACCGTCATGAGAACCAGAGCTTCAGGTGCACAGATTAACTGTTTTAACTAATTGTGTGGCCCCTGACTGATCGTTTTAGGACGTTTAGGGGACACAGCTTGAACTGCAACTCTTCACATTTTGCCCACAATAACTAGCCTATTACTGACGAACGCTTCGATAATCAATAGACTTAACATAATAGAAATGATCCGTTATGTTTTAAGCTCACAGGACTCCAGTGTAAATAAAAGTGACTTTAATTATCATCATTAATAATGTCGTAATATAAATTCAAAAGAAAAATGAGTGAAAATGTTGATATTAGGGAGTAAAAATAGCCAATAATAAAAGAGTCCTCTGCTGCCACCTACTGGCTACAATGCTCATTTAATCTTTTTATCTATAAATAAGTGTGAGTTTCACGAAAACTTCTAGTTTTAAAATCTCGAAACTTTTAGTTTTATAAATGGGGACAATCTTTGAAGGATAAACTCACATTAAATATAATGGAGTTCTTCACTGCGCTGGTCATTATTGGTTTTAATAATCGCTGCGCATATCCATATCATTACCGTTACAGCTATCACAGATATGATCAGAGTTACAGTAATTAGAGTCATGTGACGTGTCTGACCGATGTCGTAGGCTTGAGTGAGCACGTCGCGCTCGATGTAGCGAGGCTCTGCGAGGACGTTCCTCTTGGCGGACGCTTCTCCCTCTTCGTCGTTGTTCTCGTCATCATCATCCTCCTCCGCCTCCTTCTGCCCGTACGGCTTCAGCAGCTTCAGACAGCGCACGAACACGTCAGTGCCTAACAGCCAATCAGAGCACAGAGAGCAGTCAGCGGCGCCCGGGGCCCGTGGCGTCATGCGCGACCGGCGTGACCTCTGACCTCGCAGGGTTTTGAAGGGGCCTCCGGTGGGGTCGAGCTCCTTCAGAGGGATCCTCACCACTGTCACCATCTTAGCGGCGGTCATGTACTGATACGCACGCTTGAAGGTGCGCTCGCACACACGCTGCAGAACACAACACACACATTACGACAGAAGCACACACACACACTCCCGTGAGGAGATCAGACCCGCTCCTCACCAGTTGCTGTCGGATCTTTATCATCTGGCCGGTCTTATTCGGCAGATCAGAGAGGATATTGGACGTCGACTCCATCAGGATATCATACTTGCTCCTCCTGACACACACACACACACACACAGACTTAAATCATTACATTTGTGTGTATGTAAGAAAAAGAGAGTGAGTGTGTGAGTGAGAGAGTAAGAGTGAGTGAGTGAGTGAGTGAGTGAGTTAGTACGTGAGTAAGTGAGTGAGTAAGTGAGTGAGTGAGTGAGTACGTGAGTGAGTGAGTGAGTGAGTGAGTGAGTACGTGAGTGAGTGAGTGAGTACTTGAGTGAGTACGTGAGTGAGTGAGTGAGTGAGTGAGTGAGTGAGTGAGTGAGTGAGTACGTGAGTGAGTGAGTGAGTACTTGAGTGAGTACGTGAGTGAGTGAGTACGTGAGTAAGTGAGTACGTGAGTGAGTTAGTACGTGAGTGAGTGAGTGAGTGAGTGAGTGAGTGAGTACGTGAGTGAGTTAGTACGTGAGTGAGTGAGTGAGTGAGTATGTGAGTGAGTACGTCAGTGAGTGAGTGAGTGAGTGAGTCAGTGAGTGAGTATGTGAGTGAGTGAGTGAGTGAGTATGTCAGTGAGTGAGTATGTGAGTGAGTGAGTGAGTGAGTGAGTCAGTGAGTGAGTATGTGAGTGAGTGAGTGAGTGAGTGAGTGAGTGAGTGAGTGAGTACGTCAGTGAGTACGTCAGTGAGTGAGTACGTAAGTCTGTGTGTGTGTGTACCGGTCCACATGGAAGCGTCTGAGCAGCAGCAGCAGGGAGTGTTGTTGAGCTCCTGACGGCAGGCGAGCGACGTGTGACTGAAGTGTGATCAGCCCGTTCCTGTCCAGAGTCCTCCTCAGATAGTGCATCTTACCTGCGTCCATCCTGACCAATCACAGCACATCACCACATCATCGTCATCATCATCATCACATCAGCTGTGTTCAGAACATGATCTGATGAACAGTGAGTGTGTATGAGTGTGTGTGTGTACCTGAAGACGCGAGTGTTCAGGTCTCTCTGCAGCTCCCCCTGCCAGCGCGCTCGGCCCAGTCTCTCCAGGATACAGTAGCACAGATCCGGCAGCTTGAGCTCCGGGTTTCCCTCGGGTCCGATCAGCGCACGGTAGCGGAGCTCAGCAGACGCCACCATCACCAGCCGCTCGCCCCAACTGAGGAAGCAGAGAGACGGGTCAGAGAGTGTGTGTGTGTGTGTGTGTGTGTGTGAGTGTGTGTGTCCCTCACCGCGTCTGCACCTCCTCCAGCGTCAGCGGCGCGCGGATCTGCTCACACACGTCGACCCGCTCGTTGAAGAACACACAGGAGCCCTGCAGGCCGCCCGGGTCGTCCGTCAGCACACACACCGGGTACGCGTCCTGCGCCTCGACCTGGCGCATCTCGTGGATCCCCGTGTTCCTGTCCACCTCCACAAACCTGTGACACACACACACTTGCTTATGATTGTTCAACAAAATTATTACACTTGTAGAGCCTCTAAACAGGCTTAAAATGATTAATAATACGTCTAATCAGGGATAAAACACCTCTGACGTAATAAATCAAAACATGATTCATACAGTTCATATTACACAGAGTTCAGAGATAACACAGTGTGTCACTGCAGTAGGACTGAGGTAAAGAGCGGGAAATGACTGCTAACGGTCGTGTAACACTGACTGAAGGCGGTACCGGTCGTGTTAGTCAGTAAGAGTGTGGTAAAGCCGGGTACGAGTGTGGTGAAGGCGGTACCGGTCGTATAGGGTGACGGTTCTCCGGCTCTCCGGCAGCAGGTAGAAGCGGATCTCCTCGCTTCGGATCAAGCAGCTCCAGATGAACTGCTGACTGAGCGGATCCAGACTCAACCCGAACTCGGGCTGGCGGGTGCGAAGCCTCAACCAGAGCGTCTGAATGCTGATCCCGTCCAAACCCTCCAGAGCCACCTCATCCAGAACCGCGTCCAGCGGGTCCATCGTCACTGTCTGTCAGTCAGCAGAAAACAAACCGACACCACAACAGCCGAACTCTACTGAACACTTCTTCTACTGCTGCTCATCATGATGATGATTCCTGTGCACTGACACCCGCCGGCCGCCTCCGGTACTACAACAACACAACAGCGCGCCTCACGAGGCAAACACGATCAACTATCAACATGTACAAATCAATCATACAATAAAATGATAATCTTAGCATTAAGAAACGACAACATTTAACAGGAGACATACAACAGAAAAGCCAAGTAAAACAAAAACCAACAAATGTATGTTTAACAATAAGGTTTATGCTAACCTTAGTTAGCATGAAAGCAAGAATGAGCTAAACTTCAGCATTTATTAATCTTAGTTCATTTTAATTTCAACATTTAATAATACTGTATTAAAATCTTGTTAACATCAGTTACAACTAACATGAACAAACAATGAACAGCTAACTAACGTTAACAAAGATTATAAATACTGTAGATGTTAGTTTATACATTAACTAATAATGAACCGTAAAGTGTCACTGTATGTTTTACAATTAGTTTTAAAAATACATTTTGAATATCAACTGTTAGAGATCTCCATAGTTTAGGATATCCACACTTTAAGAATACCACATAAAAAGGTTTTGAGTAAAATAGCATGTGGGTTCTTTCCCTTTATTATTTTAACCTTTGAATAACACTATAATACCTGAAGAAACTATGATTAAACACAATTCAAACAGAGTTTCCAAGAATGACTGTTTATTCAAAGGTAGCAGATGATAACTCATAACTCCTCATGATGACGGCTGGACCTGATGGAGTCAGTGTTCAGATCCGGCCCGGCTCACTCTCCACCCGAGCCGTAATCGTCCCCTCAAACACGGGCAGAGCGGCTTCGTCCTGCAGCACCTCCTCGTACACCGCCCCGCATGCCACCTCCCCGCTCGCCCGCTTGAAGAAGAACCTGCGAGAACCAGAGGATTTCTGCGTTTGTCTGGATTTTTGTTTTAGATTCCGTCACTCACAGTTAAAGAGTACCTGTGACCAAAATTACAGACTTCTATAAGTGGGAAAGGTGCAAAATCGGCAGTATATCAAATACTTGTTCTCCCCACTGTGTATATATATATATAATTTTTTTTTTTTTGGTGATTCGAAAAAATGATCGGATCCGTGGCTCAAAAACCGCAAATGATCGGACCCATGAGTTCTGTGATCGCTGCTCCGGTAACTCGAGTCTCACCTGAAGGGGCCTGTGCGCGTCAGCAGGGCTTTAAAGCGGCCCAGGGTCACGGCAGGGTCACACCGCACACACGTCCGGTACGGGATCTCGTCTCCACTGTAGTAATACACCACTGTAACACACCTGTAACACACAGCACTTCATGTGAGGTGAAGGAGAATCAGCAGTAAAGACAGACTCTGCAGTGAACTCTGACCTCTCAACGTCACTGTCTGCCGTCAACGAGGAGCCACTGGAATCGGTTTCCTCTTCCTGTCAGAACAGGAAGTGATGCGATTACTCACACAGGCTGTGTTCAACACTATTCCTGCAGTATGTGTAGTGTGAACACTGCGTTTGGTACAATGCACTGCACATAGATACTGTATCTCACAATGCAACGAGCTCAAATTGCCCTTCCATGTCCAGTGTGACGATAACTGGACTTTCCCGACTGAATTAAGCATGTTCTGTAGACCAGTATGCAGTGAACACACTGTGTGGCAGTAACTCACTCCGTGTCTCGGCACTCGAGTGTTTTGAGTGTGTGTCTGCAGCTCCTGCAAACGCCTCGTCAGTTCGGCTGCGAAGGTGTGCGGCTTCATCTTCACCTGTTACACACAAGCACATATCACACACGTCTGCTAATATAATCAACACAATCCCATTCTTAAAATACAAACTTTTTGTTTATTTCTGAATCGGTTATATTCATACATGACTCCACTCACTGGTGTGTGTGGCAGGTGTGTGTGTCTCTGATCTCTTTCTCGTGTTCTGTGGTGTCGATGACACACGGGATGCTCCGGTCTGCAGAGGGAACACATGTCAGTGAACATGACGACTGCATGGAGCTCGTCTCACCTGTATCTCACTGTATCTCACTGCATCTCACTGCATTTCACTGCATCTCACTGCATCTCACTGTATCTCACTGCATCTCGTATCTCACTGTATCTCACTGCATCTCACTGTCTCTCACTGCATCTCGTCTCTCACTGCATCGCACTGCATCTCGTATCTCACTGCATCTCACTGCATCTCACTGCATCTCGTATCTCACTGTATCTCACCTGTATCTCACTGTATTTCGCTGCGCTCACTGCATCCCATATCTCACTGCATCTCAATAAGTCTTACCTGTATCTCACTGCATCTCACCTGCACTGCCGGTCATTTAGATGCTTCTGATTGGCTGGATTGTGGGGAGGGAGTGCCTCTTTCTCAGGCTCCACCCCTTCCGAGGGCATGGTCTGGCATCCTTGCAGTGTCGTTTTGAGGTTTCCTGGTGTTTGGACAGTCTGAGAGTGTTTCAGATACACGTCTGACCTGAGAAACAGCGGGAAGAGGCTGTCCTGCAGCACGGCCTGCACCTGCGCATGCGCCTGCGCGAACAGGCTTGAGTCGAGCTGCAGCCGCTGGATGGCGTCTCGCACGGCGCCTCTGGTCTCAGCCGCGATCTTGCGGGACACGACGCCGCCGCTGCGCTCGGACAGGTAGCAGCGGTAAATGGCTCTGGCCAGTTTGAGGCGCCGGCCCGTTGCACACTCGGGAACCTTCTGGAACCCGCAGCAGGCGAACCAGAACTCGAGCAGCGCCGCGCAGCCCAGCGTGCGCAGGAAGAGCAGGAACAGTGCAGTGCCGTCGCGGTCGTCCAGCAGTGTCAGGAGCGTCTCGGCCCAGGGCTCGTACGGGCCGTCCGGTGGAGCGCTGCCCTCAGGCTCGAACCCCAGACCCAGATCAGAGCGGCGCGGTATGAGTGCCGGAGACTCCAACAAATCAGATGCAGTCTTGCTGGAGAAGCGCCCGCCCTCACGGCCCTCCTCACCCGGCACCGGCGGCCGAGGCGCGTCACTGCGGTAACTCATGATGTCATCTGGGACTCCTGAGGGCGGGAGAATGTTCAGATCAAGTAAAATAAACAAAAAGAAAAATTAATACATATTATGTATGATCTTTGCATGTCAGTCAAAAATTAACAAAAAGAAAAAAATATTTCAATGTAAGCCTACTATGTTTTAGTTAAGAATAATATTTTTTTTGTATTTTTAGAGGATTTTATATATTTACACTTTTTATAATTATAGTATAATTATATTATACTAAATTATATTTATAATCCCTTTATTCACTTTTTGAGCATATACATTGAACCTGAAAATTTACATTTCCGACTTAAACTGTGGAAATCTTGAATTCTTTAGAGCGACAGACTGAAGTTTGATCTCTATTCAGAGAGGACACTAGGCAGATTATTGCTGAAGTGACTAAAGTTTAAAAAGTTAATTAAAAAAGATACAGAATTTTACGTTTATTGTTTTGAAAAATGTGCAAAAAAATATTTTCAATTTAGATAATTTAGGAGCAAGAGAAAATAATTTAATAATACAAAAAAAATATTTAAAATTTAATAGATTGAATTATCATTGCTAAAAAAACTCCACAGGAGCATAGAAAAATCAGATTTCAGAACAAACTACTCCCCGTCATTTATTTTTAATTCGATTTTATTTTATTACTGTACACTGTTTTGTTTTATTTTGTTTATATTACTATTATTGTTCTTTATTTTGTTTGTTCTTAATATATTTTTCTGTTAGATTGAGTGCTCACATTTTATTTTGTTAATATTGGTTAATTCGGATTTTTGTTCTTGATTATTTATTTTGTACTATCACTTCAAATCTAATTTTAATACAGAAATACACAATATCGTTGTTTTAACTGACAGAGATATGAATGTAGCCTATACATAATTCCTGTCAGAAATCAGTTTTTGTGAATTGTTTTTTTTTTATCATAAAAAAATTGTTAAGTTGAAGATGATATGATACATCAGAAATATTCACGATTATTACACGGCATTACAGATGTAATGTTCAACATTTGATGGTTTCCTCCGTGACCGTCTCATTACTCCGCGCGCGCTTCATTAAAGTTTATTCGACGGAAGACAGGGAATAAAATAACGCTTCCTCCCATTGAATAATTAAAATATCCGATTCAAATATTGACAGTAATGTTTTACAAGTTTAAAATAAAGATGTTTTTACCTGACAGGAGTTGGAGTCGCGCGCAGCTGCTGAGTCTGGAGCTGTCTCACGGGCACGAGCACGTCAATCAACTTCATCGTCACTGCCTCTCTCACTCACTTTATTTATATTTATCACTATTATTATGCTGTCATAATAAGTATACATATATGTCATATAAATAATTATACATATTTATCACTATTATTATGCTGATTATTTTATTTATTTACTTTTATTACATTTGTTTGATTAAGTTTTAATTGCGTTTATGTCGTAGCCTTCTATTTTATCTGTTGAAAGCCTATTAGAATAGCCTATTTAGCGTATTTTCTACTATTTTCGCATTGAGTTATTGAAAATAACGGTTGTTAACATTAATGAATATTCTCTGAATGTTCAAAATGTCAGTTTAGACATTCTTGTTTCTTGGTCAAGTTTCCGTTCCCTCATTCGTCAACATTATTGGAACGCTATTGCATGTTTGTTGACGTTCTGAAACCATTAGTGACATTTATATAAAAAAAATAGAATGAATAAATAAATAAAGAAATAAATTTAATAATAAAATAAAAATATATATTTTATGAGCAATATGTGAAAAAAAATGCGAACATTATTAAAGACCAGATAACCTTGAACTTTATTTTATGCTACTGGAATAATTTGATTTGAGAGAAGATCTGTTATCGCACGTTATCAAAAATAGTATTTACAATTCATAAATAATTCATGTTTTGCAGTGGTTAATTGGACTGTAAAAAATATTGTTGGTTTAACTTAAAAAATGAAGTAACCTGGTTGCCTTAAAATTTTAAGTTGATTGAACTGGAAAAAGTGAGTTAATACAATGAAGGAGACTGATTTAATCATCAGAAACTCAAAATAATAAGTTATCTGGACTAAATAAATTATTTAAGTTGATTTAACAAAAGAAAAAATGTCGTGATAACAAATCTTGAATATATTTTTACAGTGATGTTTTCAAGCAACTCTTGCATCAGTTCATTCCCAGAATGCATCAAGATCCGGTTAGTGTCTCTGCTTAAACTTCAGTGTCACAGATGGATCTTCTGGAAATCTGTCCATCTGAAGGAGGAGGATGTGAAAGGTCACGCCACAGGCCATCTGACTCACTGTAGGAGCCCGACCTCGGCTTACACACACACACACACACACACACACACACACACACTGGTTTAAATAAAGAAACAGTGAAGACAACTCAATTCAGCTGAACACAGTGACTCGCATCCGTGTGTAAATGCTCCTGCAGGTGTTACTTTACCCTGATGAAACATGTTGATATTAGTGTGTGTGTGTGTGTGTGTGTGTGTGTTTGAGACTGGCCTGGGCATCTCACCTGCTGTGACCTTTGTCTCCCGCGAGCTGAAAGGTCACGCGGTGAATGCTAATCCTCGTCTCCAGGGAGCGACACGGCTAATCACTGTTGTTTCACAACGCCGTGACCTTTAACACAACGACACTGACCCAGAGACACCCCGCAGCCGCACACACACACACACACACACACTCAGTTCTGCGGCTCCACACTGAACCAGATTCATTAAGAGTTATGATGAACTGAACAACGCAGGAGTGTTTCTGGAGATCTGATGCTAGTGAAGCTTTTATTCTCAGATTTAAAAAAATAAAATAAAATATATGAGTCTCACAATTCAGACTATTTCCTCTGAACTCTAATTTTATCTCTTATTTTAGATCTCACGATTTAGGCTTTTTCCCACTGTCTATGGTTTTTCCCTCAGAATTTCACTTCTATATCTTGTGATTCAGACTTTTTCCGTCTCCATAGAAACCCTCTCCGAAAAACCGTTTACTTGTGTGCAGCCCCGCCCCTTTTCAGCGTTACGCTCGTTGTCTTTTGACTTCCGGTCTGTATTTCCACAGTGATCTTGCATCGGTATGAATGAAATTCCCCTTCGACATTTGTTAAGACATCTGCTTTAGAATGCTTATGATAAACATTACAATGCTCATGATAACTTTTGTTAACTCTACAATAAGTAAATCCACTTCACCAGCTAACAGCGATGCCATAGAAATATACAGAACCGGAAGTTCAAAGACAATATTCTAAAGATGACGGCGCCCATGTTTCTCTGCTGCATAAGGTCTATAGTGAACATGTGATATAATAACATTCCTTCATATTCAGATACGCTCACCTGAGATGTACAGCGGCTCGTATTAAACACACACGTTGGCAGCGGTAAACACGTGACTTCAGTTCTTTATTTCGTATTTCCGAAGGAAACGTGTTGAGAGTAACACGAGAGTTCCAGACGTACGGTAAAATCAAACGTTACAGTGTGAAAACCTGATAAAAAAACAAAACAACAAACGCAAACCATGTAGCGCTGCTTTAAAACGCCGCGTGTGCGCAGCTAATTCACTCAGGCTCCGCCTCTTTGCTCCCGTCACCGCCCACTGCTGTCTCTCCGCACTCCTGCTCCGGTGTCTGATTGGCTGCGCTCTGATTGGCGGGCTCCTTGGCCACTTCCTGCTCTGGCGTCTGATTGGCGGGCTCCTTGGCCACCTCCTGCAGGTTGTACTTGCGGAAGAGCATGTAGTCGGAGACGACGCTGACGCAGCACACGCTCTTGATGATCTCGATGATGATGCTCAGCTCAGGGTTGCTCAGGTCCACCTTGTGCAGCGGGTTCATCTTATCCACCAGACCTGAACACAACAGGGGAGAAACAGTCCTCTCACAGAGACGGAAGCTAACGCTACAGCTAACGTGATGATGATGATGAAGGGGACGTACCCGCGACGGCTTTGATGACGTCATCTCTCTTGCTGTGGCTGCTGTTGCGGGCTTTGAAGCAGATCTGGTACGTGACCCGCAGCGGCGCCTTGAACCAGCGCTCCAGATACCCGCTCAGGAACTTCTCCATGTCCTCCGGGAACGCGCGACACGTGCCGCTCACCGGCAGCATGCGCAGGATCACGCGGGACTTCCTCTTCTTGGTGCGGTGCAGGTCCGACAGGATGTGGTGAACCAGCTCCTCTGGGTCTGAGAGAGAGAGAGAGAGTGTGTGTGTGTGTTATCACATGTTCAGGCGGAAATCATGTGACTCTGATCCGACTCTCACCGACTCCATGCGTGCGGATGAACACAACGTTATTGGCTCCGCTGTCGACCGCACTGAACCGCTGCTGACGCGTCTTCATCGACGACTGAATCTGACACACTTCCTTCTTCAGCGCAGCTTCTGCGTCTTCATCACCCTCCTCATCCTCACTGAGGCAGTCTGTGGGCTGCAACACACACACACACACACACACACACAGTACTGTAACATATCTAGTGCACTAGACTACAGTAACACATCTCTAGTTCACTATAGAGAGCCTAAGTCCCTCCCCTTCCGGTCGACCACCATGGGACCTTATTCCGGAAAAATATTGAATGGTAGTCAATGGCAAGAGACAACAAATATTTTGATATCATTTGAACTGTGCCCTGAATTACACATATGATGTTTGTCAATTTAAAAGATACATTTTAAAGTAAAGAAAGTCGCAGTTTGATGTAAAAGCGTTGAGATATAAGACTGTGAAAATATGTAATTACAAAGACTACAAACCCCAAAGGCGCACATTTTCTCTCAATGACTGAAGCTAACTTTACTGAGGCTGTCTGTCATTGTTTCTACAGTCTTACGTTATAATCGTAACGTTACGCCGTCCTACCTGAGTGTTTTGAACCAGACTGCACACACACGAGCAGCGGATCTCGTTTCTCTTCCTGGGAGATGTAGTTCACAGAGCGATTTTCACATAAAACTAAATGTTACTCTTCTGCTGTATGACAAACTGCGACGTTTTTGACTTTGAGAATCATCTTTTAAATTGACAAACATCATATGTGTAATTGAGGGCACAGTTCAGACGGAATAAAAAGATAAGTTGTCTCTCACCATTGACTACCATTCATATTTTTTCCGAAATAAGGTCCCATGAGCCGGAAGCGAAGGGGCGGGACTTAGGCTCTCTATACTACAGTAACACATCTCTAGTGCACTACACTAATAATAACACATCTCTGACGTCATGCTGCTCACCTGCTCAGGGCCGTAGAGCGCGTCCGCGTACTCGTTGAGGAGGCTGTAAGCTTCGCTCGTGCACTTGCGCTCGTTCATGTTGCAGGTGACGAGCACCCCCTGAGCTCCCACCTCTAGCTCGCGGGAACCCTTGTGTCTCTTGTGCGCGTGTCCGCCGAAGCGCTTCCTGGTCCTCTTGCGCGTGTCAGACATATCCAGCTTTATCAAACAAATCTCCTTGAGATTAAAAAGTGATGATGAAACTCTGAGGGTACAAACGCGCTCCGGACACACGCGTGTGTGTTTGTGTCAGTCGCGCTTCAAGCGTTCCACGGCACGCGTCATACAGGGCCACGAAAGGGACATTTGATTACGAAACGCGTTTTGACGCAGTTTCAAATCAGAAGTTCCACAAATAAGCATCACACGAACGCTTTCATAAAAAAGATAATTACATTTGCATAAATAAAATGTTTTGGTCAACACTTGAAGAATTTATGTATTAACTGTGCATTTGTAATATGTATGTTGCAATGCATTACGCAATTTGTAATCAAAAGTTAAAATGCATTACTAATGTGCAGATTCATGTTATGTATAAAATGTTTATATATGTTTTATTATGTTTTTTAATGGATTATTCGGTACAGCTTAACAATAAGGTTCATTAGTTTTAATGTATGAACTCACTATACATTTGTTACAGCACTGATTAATCTTTGTTAATATTAGTTAGTAAAAATACAGCTGATCATTGTTCATGTTAGCACATTAACTAATGTTAACAAATACAACCAATGATTTCAATAATGTATTAGTAAACGTTGAAATTAATATTAACTAAGATTAATACAGTACGCTGCATATGTTCATTATTAGTTGATGTTAACTAATGTAGTTAAGTAATGAATCTTTTTGTAAAGTGTCACCCATTATTCTTTCTAAAGTTGTAACAATGAATAGATAATATTTTAGTGTATTATATCTGTTTGATAATTGTGCATTAACTGTGTGCAGTTTCATCATACAACATGAAAGGGAGGAGCATTAAACGGCATGATCAATAATCATTTTTAATGCATTCATGTAAAGTGTTATCATAATGTACAACCTTTAAAAGAACTGCTTATTTACAAAACCACTGAATATTAAAAACTAGGGCTGTCAAAACGATAATTATTTTGTATATATATAAAAAAACACACATGCATGTATATTTAAGAAAAAATATAATTTATATATAAAATATTTATATATAATATAAATTGTATATAAATCTATATACAGAATATACATGAAAATATTTCTTAAATATATACAAACATGTGTGTGTGTTAATATATCTAAAATAATTATACACAGTGCACCCACATATATTATGGAAACACAAACTTTTATTTTGGATGCGATTGTGTGTGTGTGTGTGTGTGTGTGTGTGTGTGTGTGTGTGAACTCCCCTTTACACTGACGCCAGTGGTGCCAGCTCATCTGAGTGCCGTGGATCTGCAGGCCGTGATTGGCCCAGACTCCCACAGGAAGAAGCCGCAGCGGTGGCGTGTGACGGGGCAGCAGAAGAACACACGGCCGTGATTCGGGCCCCCGTTCCCCACCGTCAGGCGCCGGGCCCTGCGGCCACACACACACAGAGGAGCCGTGCGCTTCACACACACACTGGCAGCAGCGGGACCAGGGGGGCGGGGCCTGAGGGCGGGCGGGGCTTTGTGAGCCCTGGGGGGAGGGGCTTTGTGGCCACTGAGGGGCGGGGCTTTGTGAATGTCAAGGGGTGTGTCTCTGTGAACACTGGGAGGCGGGGCTTTGTGGTCATTGAGGGGCGTGGCTCTGTGAATACTGGGGGGCGGGGCTTTGTGGATGCTGGGGGATGTGTCTCTGTGAATGCTGAAGGGGGCGTGGCCTAAGAAGCGAGAGAGCGGCCCGTACGGGTCTGTGTGTGTGTGTGAGTGTGTGTGTGTCAGTGTGTGAGGGACCGGTCTGGGTGTTTTAAAGAGACGGGTGGAGACAGTGGGTTTGAGCCGGTCTGATGTGGTTTCATTGGGTCTGTTCTCGTCAGGCTCCTCCCCTAGAGCAATAAGCTCCTCCCCCAGAGCAACAGGCTCCTCCCCCTCCTCATTCAGCAGGACTCCGTCGCTCCAGCAGTGGTCTGGGGTCTCGGGGTCGTAGGTCGTGTCGGAGAGGCCGGCCAGCGCGGTGTTGCTCGTCTTCTGGAGGTTTCCCAGCGGTGTGTTTGTGCTGGAGAGAACGGTGACCGGCGACACCAGCACTCGACACACACTCGCCTGCGGCTCGTCACACACACTCGGTGCCGCACAGATGATCCCCTGCTGAGGTCTGGGCTTCACCGGCGCCTGAGAGAGAGAGAGAGAGAGAGAGAGAGATGCTGCTATAATGACCCTCAGCGCTGGCTACTGATTGGCTGTGATGTCATGCAGGGGGCGGAGTCACTCACCCGCTGCAGAGTCCTGGTGAGGGTCATGAAACAGCCGTCACACACCATCCTCCACGCCAGCTGAGCCGTGTTCCTCGCGTCCACCAGACCTGCGCACAGAGTGTGTGTGTGTGTGTGTGTGTGTGTGTGTGTGAGAGATCATTCTGGAATCCACTGCAGCATTAATGTAGATTTAGTGAGTGATTATTAATCTTGATCATAATCAGATATCTGTAAAAAATGTCAGAGGACCGTAAAATGAGCCGAAGTGTTTTGTTGAGCAAATAGAAAAAACCGCTAACAATCCTATTTACACTATTTAGTTATATATTACACTATATCCTATTGTGTGTGTGTGTGTGTGTGTACCGGAGTGCTCTCGGCCGGTGAACTGGATGCCGAGGTCCAGCAGAGCTCCTCTCAGACCCTTGGGCTTCCTGTTATAGAACAGCTGACACACACACACACACACACACACACACACACACACACACACACACACACACACACACACTTTACTGCTCTATTCAATGATCTCATGCAATAAACAGTGGAGAAGACCATGAACCAAACCACAATGATTTCTAGCCTGTGCCAGAGAGCTGTGTGTGTGAGAGAGAGTGTATAAGTGTGTGTGTGTGTGTGAGAGAGTGTATAAGTGTGTGTGTGTGTGTGTGAGAGAGAGTGTATAAGTGTGTGTGTGTGTGTGAGAGAGTGTATAAGTGTGTGTGTGTGTGTGTGTGAGAGAGTGTATAAGTGTGTGTGTGTGTGTTACCCTGTATGTGGCTCGCAGGTCGATCCAGCTCTTCAGAGCTTCAGGAACTCTCAGCTGCTTCCTCTTACACTCGTACAGCAAACACACACCCAGATCCCAGTCTACAACACACACACACACACACACACACACACACACGTTACACATGAGCCTTCCACATCACCACAAAAGTCATACATAAACCTTTTATATCAACACACACACACACACTACACATGAACGTACGAGTCGCGAGCGAGTGATTCTCACCTGACCATGTGACGAAAGCGCAGGCGTGTCCTGAGGGGGCGGGGCCAGAGCTGTCCATCTCGTAGGCCACACCCCTCTCCTGCTGGAGGCTCTGCAGCCAGCGCACGAACCTGGACAGGCAGATGTGGAGCGGGGGGGCGGAGTCCACCTGATCCTGTCAGCCAATCACACGTCAGACACACACTCTCTATCTCTCTCACACACACACACACACACACACACACACACACACACACCTGTGTGATGCCGGTGAGCTGCGAGCAGAAGTCCGACAGCAGCGGGTGTTCCTGCGGCTGGACGAACGAGTGGAACTCCGACTCGACGGATCCGTCACACAGATTCAGCAGAACCGCCGGAAACTCGACTGAGGAGAAACACAGAGCCCACGTCAGAGTGTGTGTACGAGTGTGTGTGTGTGTGAGTGAGTGTGAGTGAGTGTGTGTACTCACTGATCTCCGGCCTGAAGCTGTTCTTCTCTCTCCAGCACGTCGACTCAAAGTCAATGATGATGAGGAAGGAGAAGCGCTGCTCTGAGGAACACACAGACAACAGGGTTATCACACACACACACACACACACACACACACACACACACACACACACACACACAAACTTACTGCGGAGAGACTGATGAGCTCCTGATGACTGACTGCGCCTCCGGATCAGACCCAGCTCTCTGAGGACACACACAATACATCACATACACACACACGTATTATACAATATTGTATTATATACAGTATTATTATTATATATAGTATTATATGTATATATATATACATATATATATATATATATATATATATATATATAAACATTTAATATCAGTGTACATTGTTTGTTTATAATAATATAATGTGTGTGTACTAGTGTTTGTGTTTCTTACTTCGCCAGACTCTTTGTTGACATGTTGTTCTTCACACTCGCGTTAAACACACACACTCACACACACATCTGCTGAATTACTTAATAAACGTTAAACATCTCAAACATGATTAGAGTTAATCGTCACAGCTCAAATTAAAACCCTGAAAACACTCGCGCAGTTTTGAATTACCCGCACATTTCCGTTGTTATGCTGCACTTCCGGTTTCGCATGCTCGCTATTGTGACACGTGTTCTCAGCGGAGCCTGTGATTGGTCGAAAGTGGAAGCAGTCGCACCAGTCACATAGATATATATACACTAGACCTCACCTTGGCTACGGCAGTTCATTGGAACGAATGCGTCAATAGAGCCGCCATCTTGAAACAGGGGAGCCCCTCCACTTTAATGCATCAGCATCAATGTAGTAGACACAGGTCTAACGGAAATAAAATCACCATAAATCATCATGAATGCGATTTTTCTTGTTTTTTGGTTTGTTCCAACGGTCAGACATATATTTATATTGATTCCAGAAAGAATTTTTTTTAAACATTCTTCCTAGTTCAGATTTCATCCGTGAACATCATACACTGCACAAAAGTCCGCCACCATCAATGAATTGGAAGTAAAGGCAGAGATTTTTTTTAATTATTATTTTTTAATTGAACAATAAGAACAAAACAAAAATAGAATATACATCTACAGTGGCATTGACAAATACAGGTAAATGAGTATTAAGCAAGGCACATATCACTTAAATAAATAAAGGGTACAAATAAATAAAAATCATTACAATGAAAAAAAGAAGAAATAATAATAATAAATTACAAAGGGGTCACTTTGTTCCTCTTTTAAGAGCTCAAGGTCTCTTATAATTCTAGTCAGTTTCTGGGCCTTTTTACTTTTCATACATTCCAAAGCTGGAAAAAAATTACAAATCAAGTCTTATTTTAAATACAGAAAAATAAGGTTTCGTTTTCATACATTTGGATTTATGAATAAAAAAATTTCCCAGTATCAACATTACATTAACAAGAAACTCGTTTCTTTTCTCGTTCAATAGCATTCCAAACATATGTTTTATGTCAAAAGTAGGCAGTGATTGAATCTTTGATTCCAACCAATAAGACATGTTTTCCCAAAAAGTATTTGAAGAAGCACAAGGAAAAAAAAGATGATCAGTTGTCTCTATGTCAACTTGACAAAAAGTACAGGCATTTTCTTCAAAATTAAACCGTTGTCTTAAGAATTCACTAGAAAGTAAAGGCAGAGATAGCAGCGTTACCATAGTTACTTCCTATGACAAGACCCCTGTTCCAAGATGGCGGCGGTTTTGACGCATGCTTAGAGCCCCAATATGAGGTCTAGTGTATATATATCTATGGAAGATCAGTGAATGAAGGAATGAACGGTGAATGTTGGTTCCTCCAGGACAGCAGAGGGCGCAGTGAGCGCATGATCCCGGCGGAACATCGAGTCCTCGCGGCTGCAACGCTCCGCTGGTGTGTGTTTACTCTATTTATCTGCTTATTATCTTCGTTCTACTATGATCGATGTTTTTTTACCACTTTAGTGCTTTAATGGCCGCAAACGATGCATGCATCTTGCTGTTATTGTACCTGACTGTTTCATTCACAGTTTCAGGAGAAACGAGCAGAAGTCTGTTTTATTTCTTACTCACATTAAGTTATTAAATCCGGCAGCGACTGAACATAAATGTATTAAATGAATGAGGCAATACTGTAGAAAAATCCTGGGCTAGCTGTCACAGACAGATGTGACGATTAAGTCCAAATTAACTTTAGTCCAAATGAATGGGGTTTTGTATTTGTGTGACGTGATTTAATCTGTTAATGTTTACAGTTTTATTTGTTGGGTAACACACTGACATACATTTAGACAAGACTCAGTTATGTAACGATGGTAAATGTTAACAGAAAGTTTGAACTTTGTTTCTTATGGTGAGGGTATTCCCCCCCATAAAAGTCACGTGACAACCCCAGCCAACACGGAACGTTTCCAACAACGTTATGTAAATATTATGTTAAGATAAAATGTTCTAAAATAACAACGTTCTTACAACATTATTAATATTTGTTCTTGAGAGAACTGTGTTATTTGTAGTTGATGAACGTTCTCATAATTTATTCATAATTTAATAAACGTTAATGTGCTTAGAATATTACATGTTCAAAGAATGCTATATGTGAGTAAAAAACAAGGTTATGGGACTGTTGTGTTAACATTTTTTTTTAAAGAATTGTTTTACATTTTAGAAAAATTTCAAATCACTGTTTCAACAAAAAAAAATAAGCTGGGATTTAACATTAAAGTAAGTTAGAATTCACTAATATTTGATGTCTCTTTGCATTTGAAGATGTAATCATGTAAACGTTTTGTAAGACATTATCGTACTTGTCTTGATGCTTTGGACTAGCACAGTTAGCACTAGTTAGGTGGCAGGTTAAGTCCTCTGTGGACTGGGTTGAACTGGTTTTCGTTGTGTCTGTTAAGTGGCGGCAGGACCGGGGTCACGTGACGACTCTGAAGCCCAGCTGAAGACTGACGGACACAGAAGAGGCTCACACACACACACACACAAAGGTACACAATTACTGGTGGGCGACGTGATCAAAGTCTTATTTCACGATATTAAATATCAGTGAAATGTCTTTTAAGTTAACTAATGTAAGAAAAGGTCCTCAAAATGAATAAGAGCGGTCAGCCAGACCATAAGAACTAAGCAACGAATTACAAATAAGTACAAGAGAACGAAAATAAAAATTAAGAGTTTTAAGTTTTCCAGGAAGATGTCCTAACGGTGTATTCAGATGGGTTTTGCAATCAAATACGATTTTAAATGGACTTATTGAAAATAATGAAACTCAATGTGTGACGGTCAGTGTTGATATTGTACTGCCACAAATAAACAAACGTATGGGAAACCCTGCTGTTTAATATCAAACACGTCCGGTTAGCATGACAGTTTAGCATGACTACAACGCTCAGTTCGGCTGATTTGAATGTTAAGTTTGGCTCAGGAATGCTATGAAGGAACAGTCGCGCAATAATCGCTTTACCTTTTCATAATCGTTGGAAGCCGAAATCGAAAATCACTATGTCTGACTCTCTGTAAGGAATTACGAATTGCGAAACAGTCCAGAAAGTCCAGTATGTTTAATTTTTTAATTTGTTATTAGTAGGGTTGGGTATCGAGAATCGATTGGAACCGGGACTAACTTTTCGTTTTTCCCGGAATCGTTCAAAAGTTAAAATTTCGATTCCTAGTTTCGATATTCACAGTCCGCCGAGCGGAAGAAGAAACCGCTGAACAACACCAATGAAGAAGCGTCTACCGGAAGTGTTGGCATAACCGCGTGAGTCGAACATGAGTAGCTTACGTCGGCGGTCCAAAGTGTGGCTTCACTTTTATAAAAATAACGAAATCTCGGCAAAATGCAAAATTTGTGACAAAAGGAGTATTTCCTTCAGAAAGACCGTTGGTTAGCAAGGTTAGCTAAACTTTTTTGACCCTGCCTCTTAAAAGAATCGGAATCAGAATCGTTGGGAACCGGAATCGAAACAAGGAATCGGAATCGAGAATCGTTCAAATTCAAACGATACCCAACCCTAGTTATTAGTGTTTAATGAGTTGTTTGTTCCTTTTCAGACCCTATCATGGTGAGAACGTATAAAAGGAAGACGACCCGCGCGAGCACGGCGCCGGAGACCATGCTGAAGGCCGTCCGGCAGGTGCTGGTGTTCAAGAAGACCATCCGCGGAGCCGCAGAGGAGTTCGGGATCAACTACCGCACGCTCGCCCGCTACTGCACCAAGATCCCGCGGGAGGAGGTGGAGGGAGGCGCGGAGCACCCCAGCTGCAGCGTGGGCTTCATCGCCGCTAGGCAGGTCTTCAGCGCGGCGCTAGAGGCGGAGCTGGTCTCCTACGTCTTAATGGCGTCCGACGTTTATCACGCGCTCCCGCCGAAGGCCATCCGGAAACTCTCGTACCAGCTCGCGGACGGCCAGCGGCTGCACATGCCTCCGTCGTGGCGGGAGAACAAACAGGCCAGCGTCGACTGGTTCGCGGCGTTCGTAAAGCGCCACCCGCTGTTGTCCGCTCCGGCGAGCGTGTTTAACTCAGAGATGTTCTACGTCAAGCTGAAGGCGCTGATGGAGCGGCACTCTTTCAAGCCCGAGGACATCTGGGTCATGGACGAGACGGGCATCACGACGGCTCAGCGGCCGGATCGAGTGGTGGCCAGGAGGCAGACGGGGTCATCTCCCGACCGCGGACCCCTCGTGAGCGTCGCCATCACCGTCTCGGCCAGCGGCGCAGTCATCCCGCCCTACTTCGTCTTCCCTCGGGTGCAGTTCCGGGAGCACTTCCTCACAGGCGCGCCCGCGGGCAGCTCCGGCGGCGCCCACATCAGCGGATGGATGCGGGAGGAGCAGTTCCTCCACTTCCTGCGGCATCTGGTGCGACAGACCGGATGCTCCCCGGAGAAACCCTGCCTCCTGCTCCTGGACGCGCACCTGTCGCACCTGTCCATCGACGGCCTCAACTTCGCCAAAGCTAACGGCGTGGTCGCGCTGTCCTTCCCGCCGCACCTCCAACGCTCGGTTTGCGGCCCGTTCCAGAAATGCATCAACGCGGCCATCGACGGCTGGACGCTGGGGAGCCCGGGCAGGAGCGTCACGATCCATCATATCCCGGGGATCGTGGCGACGGCGCTGCCTCAGGCCGCCACTGCGGACAACATCACGGCGGGGTTCAAAGCCTGTGGGGTTTACCCACTCAACTCCAGCGCTGTTACGGACGGTCCGGTCGCTCCGGCGTCCAACGGCTCGGACTCCAGCCGGGATGCTCCCGTTCGCTCGTGTCCGTCAGATAAACCCACACTGGAGACGGACGGCTAGCTCGCCTAAGAGACAGAAGCTAGACGTTAACTCCTCTTGTCCCTTTTTGTTACTTTTTCCTGTTTCATGAATTGCTTTTGTTTCACTGCTGTAATAAGGTGTAAATTATTGCTGACGGTAATTAAATATGATACGTTTTACATGCATACATTGTGGAAGATACTCTTTTTTGCTACTCTTCTCCAGTTAGCGTCTTTAAACTAGCCACGGTTGTGATAACATGTCCCACTATAGGTCAAAAGAGTCTCTTCTGCTCACCAAGGCTGCGTTTATTTGATTAATCAGCTGTTTTCGATGTGAATATACTGTATTTTCCGCACTATTAGGCGCACGGGATTAAGGCGCACCTTCAATGAATGACCTATTTTATAACATTTTTCATATATAGGGCGCACCGGATTATAAGGCGCTTAAGATACTGCACTCTTAGAAGAAAAGGTTCTATATAGGACCTTAAAAGGTTCTAAAGCGCTACGTATTTGGAACCCCTAAAATGCAGTGAGTGTGAATGATCAGAAAATTCAAGATATGGGGGTTAAAAATGTAATTAATCAATATCACATGAAGAGTGACATTTCAGTTTTTATCCTCCAAAATTCAGCATGATTAAAATGGTTAAAATTAAACTACAACAGTTTAATAAACAATCATAATTAATTTAATCACAACTACAAAATATTGCAGAATAATATAATATATGAATGAATAATAGCCTTTAAAGAACCTTTGTGCCAAAAGTGTTCTTTCTTGTCATTATTGAACCTTTTTTATCATTAAATGTCCTTTGGAGTTGAGTAAAGAACAGTATGCTACATATGAAGAGTTTGGTTCCAAAACGCTATAAATCCATTTTGATGAATTTGAGTAAAACTGTGTTTTCTTTAGCAAGAAAATGGGAAGACTAAAAGCGCGATTCAATTAACCAATTGATCCATATATAAGATGCACCGGATTATCAGACGCACTGTCGTTTTTAAAAAAAATTAAAGACTTTTAAGTGCACCTTATAGTGCGGAAAATACGGTACAGTAAAGTGTAATTTATTCTTGTTTTTTTATCATCATTACTCCAGTTTTCAGTGTCACATGATCCTTCAGAAATCACTCTAATATGAGGATATGATGATCAAGATTTATTGAGTTTTTATTATCAATGTTGGAAACAGTTAATATATTTTTTTGTGATGCATTTTTTCATAGAATAGAAAGTTCAAAAGTACAGCATTTAATTGAAATGTAAAGTTTTTCTTATGTATTATCAGATCATTTCTGCCGTTTGATCAAGGTGTTGTAGTAATGATGATGTGTTTGTCTTCAGATGTTGACCATGAGAGCGCAGATGGATGTGATCTGCTGTAAATCTTAGGAATGGATCTGTCCATGCTGGATATTGAGGATTTCATCCACAGCAGAGGAACAACAACAACAGAGCCATGAGGAGGAGGAGAAGGAAGATGAAGATGGGGGTGATGAGGATCTTCCTGCAGGTGTTTCTTGCAGCAATAAAAAGCTATTTTTACAACATTGATTAACCTTTGTTAATGTAAAAATGTTAATAAATACAGATTTTGATCTTGAAATTAACTTAAATGCTGTACTCAATTGTTATTCTTCTTTGTTAATAAATGCAACCGAATTGGAAAGTGCTACGGTTTTATTAGCAATTTTTATAATATTTATAATGTAATATTTAGCACTTGATATTTTAATGACTAACTTTATTGTTTTAGTTCATTGTAACTTTATTACGTAACATGTAAGCAAACAGAAAGAACACTGCTGTGTTAAATTAAAATATACTATCATAAAAAATGCAAGACTTTGAAATGAATATTGACTATAACTTTTTTTCCCAACAGATTTTAAATGCTAGTAGATCCTCATGCTTAGGAAAATGTTAAAATATTGTTATTTTTTCTCAGTTTTAAACCAGGGATGACGAATAATTTAAAAAAAAAATGATGTTTGATTAGTTTTTAAAGCACTCTCTAACGATAAAAACAAATTATAAAGTTTTTAATGCAAGTTTTAATATTTTAAAATGTAATCATTTGACAGTTAATCTCCAAATTAATGTAGAAAAAAAAATAAAGACAGTATATCTTAAGTACTTGATCACTGATAATAATAGAGCTACTGTCTTGATTACGCTCCTCATTTTAAACAGTGGAGCCATTCAGCATTACAGTGTAATTTTTCAAGTTTTATAATAATTAGGCTTCAGTTTAAGTGAACTTAAAACAATCCTCACATAAATTTCATATAGCTCATCGGTTCCCAACAGGGGGGTTTGAGCAATGAGCATTAAATAAAAGTCCTTAACTTTTTTCTGTTCAAAATTGGCAAAATGTATATAATGAGTGAGTTCATCATGAATCTATTTTCCAATCCGTGTTTTTGTCTTATCCTGGGGCCTGTACCATGAAGCCGGTTTAGGTGGCTAGCCAGCTGTGTTTCAGTTTAGTTTGTGCCAACCCTGGGTTTTAGGCACCATGAAGGTGGTTTGGCTTTTAGCAGTGTTCATCGCCATAGTAACCTACGCTCCACGGCTAACCTGGTCCGGGGCAGGTTATGTTCCAGGTAAGAGGTTGCAAACCGAACTTGGACCAATCAGCTGTGAGCAAAGTCACACCTGTCTGATGCGATAAAGTCACTCCACCTTTTCTACTCCAAATTAAAGGTCACTACATAGCAAATTATTTTAAAGACAAAATCATCTGGCTTTTAGTAATGCTTATTTAGAATAATAAATTTATATGATTTAGAAATTATTATACCTTTAAACGATCTCACATGTAATTTCAGTTCTTCAATTCTTATTATACGCAGATTTTAAATGAATACATATATAAAGGTAATATAATTATGCTTTAGAATCTATAAATGAAGCTATAAAATGACATATGAGCTTAAATGTTTAATTCTCTAATATACCTTTATCAACTGTATAAACTAACTCACAACTTTAGCACTGATATACAGTAACGAGACTTTCTTTTAGTTGTCCTCTTAGACAGCTATTTTTTTCTTGCTGTGTAAATGTTTAAATTTGTATTATTTGAATACTTTTATTTAATAAGTGAATTGCGAGAAGTAGCTCTCGCGAGAAATTCATTTCAATGAGTTCTGAATGAGTTTCACTGTTTCTCAGCATGTGATTGGCTGTTCGCTGCTGATGTCACACCTAAACTCCTAATCTCAGGATTAAAGCCTGAGTTGACAGAGAAAGTTGATGATCAGCATCATGGTACCAACAAAGCCTGGTTGGATTGGTTTGGTTTTGTCAACTCAAAACTAATCCTGCAACCCTGAGTTTGTTCAACTACTATCATGGTACAGGCCCCAGAAGCACTATGGTACACCTATAATAAGTGTTTACATTGGGACTCTTTTACACTGGTTCGGATCGCTGCGGAGTACTACAGTACCTGCGTGACTCGTCATAGACGTACACAGAGAGAAGTAGTTCCGGCTACACTGTTCTTTCCGAAAGGCTAATTATTCTGTTAATAAATGCAAGTTTATTATCGCTCGCTATAGCGCCAAAAGCGTAAAAATAAAGCCTCACATTGATAAAGCCTCACAGATAACATGCAAGTATCGAGACCCCAGATAACAGTCATTTAATAGCAGATATTCTTTTTTTTTTTAACCTAAACACCAGTGTGAATATTTTTATTTTTTCATTTCAAATAAGGCCAATTAATGGTCTTCTCCTAGGCTTACGTTGTTTAGGGCCTACTGATGTTTTAGTCATTGTATTTTCAATATTATAGGCTATTATTTGTGCATAAACATATCGTTTGTTTGAAAAAAAAAACATATTTTGTTATCCTTGCTGCAAGCTTACAAGAGCGATAATATCATTAAATGTGAAGGGGGGCCCTAAAATATTTTCTTGGGAAAAAGGGGGTCACAGACAAAAAAAGGTTGGGAAAAAGATACAGCATTTCTGAACTTGAGGAAGTCATGATGTCACACTCTATGTATACAGTAGGAGGCGCTAAACATCCGTCAACACAGAATTAAACCCGCGAGACCACTATTGAAGGCCTCTGCGCATGCGCATTCGGAGGAAACACGTTAGTGCAGAAACCGAAAGTAAAGATCATTAGGAAATGTAAATTCACCTTCAGAAATCTTGAAACAAACACGGTGAGATCATTTCTCTGCTTCTTATATCATGTCATATCATATTAAACTCGAACTTCAAATATTTGAGTTGTGAAACATGTAAACGTGAACAAATTTATCTTCAGGAATTGTAATGATATCGAGCCCTATGGATTCTGCTTTTAGCTTAATTTACAAATTCTTTACAAACCCGGCAGAAAACTAAATAAGAAGATATGGGCGTTGTTTATCGTCGATACCTGAGCCCTCTGCGCATGCGCGTTCACAGAAACAGAAAGTAACCGAAAGTAAAGATCATACTCGGAAGTATTGAAACAGACATAAATATCACATCACGGTAAGATCATTTATCTCCTTCTCATATACTGTACATATTATTGTATAATGTTTTCGCGTCGATATCATATTAAACTCGATCTTCTCGAGTATTAGCATTTACTTTATGGTGTTGCGACGCAAATTGAACTAGTTCATCTTCAGGATTATAATAATATCAAGATATATGGATTCTGCTTTTAGCTGAGATTAATTGATGTATTCTTTACAATGTGAAATATACAAAGGTAGACATGTAAACATTTAAAGTAAATGCAACCCACTAGCGGGATTTAACACCGCAAAAAGAAAAGGAGGAAAAATATCTACTTGGGTCTGAGCTCAACAAATACCTATAATTCGCAGTTTATAATGGTATCTGGAGTCCTGGGTTCGGGGTCTCACACCTTGCAATAGAAAAATAAATTAAATGTGTGTCTGCACTTGTTTAAATCTGATGTCTGTAGTACTAACTGGAAAATTAAATAAATGAAAATGATATTAAGTAAACCAATGAATAAACTTCAATATAAAATGGAATGAGTTAATAAATGATAATGAAATGAATTAACAGATAGATCAATCAGATCACTGAACAGTAACTGTTTACTAGAATGTCATTCTTTCAATGCGCACGAATCACTTTTCACACATCACATAAGAATCCCCTTTGACTAATCACCATTTGAAAATAAAATCAATGACAATCAAAGGAGGATAAAATATAATAAGAAAAGGGAAAAAACAGTTCGTGTTCACAGCAGTATAGGTGCTATGCAAATGACTCAGTTTCTGTGAATGTGGCTCAGTCCGATTCATTTGAATGTGACTCAGTTCATGTGAAAAGTGGAGATGACTCAGTTCGCGTGAAAGTGAAGATGACTCGGCTCAGTTTGTTTGCATGTGAATGCCTACTAAACTTAGCCTGACTACGTCAGACTTTCGTTCCCACTTCCGCTAATTTCATTTCGCCCCGTCTACGAAGCAAATGTGAAGTAGCAGAGTCTGGTATTACCAGGTTATACTAAACTCCGTGCAGAGATGAAAGCCGACCGTGAATGATTCCTTGAGTGAAGAGTCACTGATGACGCAATTCCTCCGGTGGAAATCCAGCGCGTTCTCCCTCACGGCGCATCTCAAACACGATCCCAGAGCGTTGAAACAGTCCCAACTAATACAATGAAACAGCTCAAATATCGATTTAGAACAATATTAATGACGATGGATTTGATTAAGAGCTCACACATGTGGCTCACGTCTCTCTCTTCAATGATCTGGCGCGCATGTGACGTCAGCATCCATCACAAAATGCATTTAACATTCAACATAACGTTTAAACGTACATTATTTCCATTACATAAATGTGCAACCAGTTTTTAACTGCAGCATAAGCGCTTTACATGTGTTCTATTGCACACTACATACTTAATCACAATCGACATTTTCTTATTTGAACAAACACAAACTTGAACATTATTTATGAAAGCATGAGACAATTGTGACTTACCTAATACAATGAAACAGCTCAGACATCGATTTAGAGCAATATTAATGACGATGGATTTGATTAACGAGAGCTCACACATGTGCCTCACGTCTCTCTCTTCTGATCTGGCGCGCATGTGACGTCAGCAGCACCCATCGACGCAATGAATTATAGAGTGCCGAAGTTACGACGTCACTCTGTAGGCCAAAACGCGGAAGTGAGTTAGCATTTTAGCACTACGGTTCCCTCGCTCTAAAGCCTATGGGATTTTTGAATGGGTTTTTGCTAAATCGCCTGAAATAAGGTCTGTGGTGAACAAAGCCTCTAAATATTTTCACGTTTTGATCTATGACATAGAACACACAGTTATAATCTGCTTGTGGTTTTTTAAACTTTATTGTGTCTGATTGTGTTTTTTTAAATCTTTATATAGGCTTCAAAATGTATAAATTTTGGATTAACTTGTAAAGATTATCTTGCTAGACAAAACGTGTAAGGGTCACAACCCTTTGTTAAACACAGATCTTATTTTTTGCGATTTTCCAAAAGTCTATGGGGAAAATGCATTGCTTTTCGACCGAGGGAACCCATGCGCCGCTAGCTTCCGAGTTGTCCTACAAAGTGACGTCATCACTTCGGCACTCTATTTTCACCACTCCGCGAAAACAAAATAGTAATTAAAATAAAATAATACTTAAACATATATCTGAACATTTCATGCATTAGGCAAGGAAAAAATATGTATATAAACAAAACAACAACAAAAAATTACATGAAAATACATAGCAACACAACACAGCCTCAATTAATTGGGTGGGTTACATAAATACTGAACATTTTGGTCTTCTGTGAGCCAGATTCACAGATGATCAGCTCTAGTGAGAAGATTATGACAAACTATGTGGGGGTCGGGAGCAAAACAAATGTGTGTGGATCATCCTCCAGAGTCTTTTACCTTTTATCTTTCCAAAAAATCCCATGTCCCTGCCAAATGCCTTCCTTCCCCAGCTCAGTGCTAAAAGGGAAGAAATTGCCCTTTTTCACTTGTTCTGGGTACAAGGCCCATCATTATAAAAGTGTATCACAGAAACCTCTGGGTGTGTTGCCTCAGCCTGCACAAAATCAATCCTGTACAGGGTTCAGATAGTGTATAGTGTGTGTATAGCGCTCGAACTGTGAGGTTTTTTACACTGGCTGACTCTCAGCTGTGTGTTTAGTATAAAGTATATCACAATGGGATCAAACACAGCTCAGCAAATAATCATCAAGAACTGGAAGTGACACTTTTGTCCAGTGAGAAGATAATGACAAACATATTTCTACATAGATATATATGTACATCATCTCCAGAGTCTCATTGTGTGTGTAGTGTTGGGGTTTGATACTGTACTGGAATAATTTAAAAGTTCTGTGTGATCTGTTCTCTCCATGCGCTGATCTGAAGTCAGTTTCTCATTATGGAGAGCAGAGAGAGATCTTCATCTCCAGATCCCAGCGGTGTGTCTCTGAAGAGTGACAGATCCATGGAGAAGCCTCCTAAACTCAGTGATGGAGGAGTGACCTCTGACCCCAGTGAGAAAGCAGTGACCTCTGACTCCAGGTGAGTGTAAACCTGTAGTTTGGGAGTAAAAACACACTGAATTCACACAGAGAGATGAGATTTGCAATAGGGCTGTAACTAATGATTATTTTAATAATGGAATAATTTGTCTATTTTCCCTTAGAATTTGTTATATTCTTTATCTATCATCATCCATTTGATCAAGGAGATTATTTCAGCCCGACTTAAAATAAATGAAACCGCAGACAGGAAAACTTATTCATTAGTGTTTTCTCTGGATCTGTAGTTTCTCATTTGTCATCATGTCATTTTTCATGTTCTTTAATCTGTGCACTTTTGTGTGTAGAGATGATCAGACTGGAGATTCTCCTCAGCCAGTGAATGATGAACTACAGAGAGTCAAACACAGACACAAAACCAGCATGAAGAGCAAGTATGAGAGATTATTTGAGGGAATGAATCTCCAAGAGAATGAAACTCTCCTGAACAGGATCTACACACAGCTCTACATCATAGAGGGAGAGAGAGGAGGAGTGAATGAAGAACATGAGGTTTTACAGATGGAGAAATCAGCCCGAACACAACACTCACAAGACACTCCGATCCACTGCAATGACATCTTTAAAGCCTCTCCTGAACCAGGACGCCAGGAGAAAGACCAAATCAAGACTGTTCTTACTAAAGGCATCGCTGGAATCGGGAAAACCGTCTCTGTGCAGAAGTTCATTCTGGACTGGGCCGAGGGGAAAGACCATCAGGATGTAGATTTCATGTTTGTGCTTCCATTTCGAGAGCTGAACTTGATCCGAGATCATCAGTACAGTCTTCACACACTTCTGCTGGACCTTCATCCTGAACTTCAAGATCTGGACTCAAAGATGTATGAGGAGTGTAGAGTTGTGTTCATCTTTGATGGTCTGGATGAAAGCAGAATCCCACTGATGTTTTCAGACGCTCAGGAAGTTTCTGATGTGACTGAGACTTCATCAGTGGGTGTGTTGATGTCAAACCTCATTAAAGGAGATCTGCTTCCCTCGGCTCTCATCTGGATCACCTCCAGACCAGCAGCAGCCAATCAGATCCCCTCCGAATACATCCACCGTCTGACAGAGATTCAGGGATTCAGTGATCCTCAGAAGGAGGAATATTTCAGGAAGAGAATCAGTGACGAGCATCAAGCCAGCAGAATCATCTCTCACATCAGAAGAGCAAGAAGCCTCCACATCATGTGCCACATACCCGTCTTCTGCTGGATCTCCTCCACTGTGCTTCAGAAGCTCCTGGAAGAAGATCTGAGTGCAGAAATCCCTCAAACTCTGACTGAAATGTACATCCACTTCCTGCTGATTCAGATCCACATGAGGAATCAGAAGTATGAAGAGAGAGATCCAGAGAAACTCCTGCAGTCCAACAGAGAAGTGATCGTGAAACTTGCTGAAGTGGCTTTCCATCAGCTGATGAAGGGCAATATGATGTTCTACGAGGAGGACCTGATTGAGAGCGGCATAGACGTCACTGACGCCTCAGTGAATTCTGGGATTTGCACTGAGATCTTTAAAGAGGAATCTGTGATTCATCAGAGGAAAGTCTACAGCTTCATTCATCTGAGCGTCCAGGAGTTTCTCGCTGCTTTCTATGTGTTTTACTGCTATTTAATGAAGATCAAGGAGCCACTGGAGCTTCTGTGTGCAGATTATGAACATAACCTTGAAAACGATTCTGTCTCTGAAAATGGATCTCATGAGCGCTCTCTGAATGATCTACTAAGATCAGCAGTAGATAAAGCCCTCAGGAGTGATAATGGCCGTCTGGATCTGTTCCTGCGGTTCCTGCTGGGCGTCTCACTGGAGTCCAATCAGAGACTCTTACAGGATCTACTGACACACACAGAGAACAGCTCAGAGGTCATCAGGGCAATCACACAGAGCATTAAAGACGAGATCCAAGATAGCCCATCTTTTCTCTCAGCGGATCAGTCCATCAATCTGTTCCTCTGTCTGCTGGAAGTGAAAGATCAGACTCTGTCCAGAGAGATTCAGGAGTTTGTGAAATCAGACAAACACTCAGAGGTGTTTCTCTATCCTGCTCACTGCTCAACAATCGCCTACATGCATCAGATGTCAGAGGAGCCGCTGGATGAGCTAAACACCATGAAATACAACACATCAGATGAGGGCAGAAGAAGACTGATACCAGCTGTGACCAACTGCAGAAAAGCCCTGTGAGTGTTTATTCATTAATAGCTGAAGAATCATGTAATAACACATCTTACATCTCTACAGGGGTCTTGACATTGACTTTATATTATTGTAAAATATATATCGAGCTCACTTACACTAGTGCCGCCAAACTCATATCCCTAGAGCACAGGTGTCCAAACCCAACAGCTCATCAATCCTTAGTATGTTGTGTCATTACTAGTAGTAGAATTAGTAGGCTAGTAATATTATTATATTTTAATAATAATTACTTTTATCTGTTACTATTATCTAAATACTGAATGACCAACAGTATCTTAAGCACCACCAGTCATAAGTTCAGTTAAAATGACAAATATAAATTCATGCATGGTTACCAAGTACGACAGCAGGCACTCACGGATCTCAGGCTCAGCACCAGGATTGCTCCAGAGCAAAGAGTGTAAGCAGCCGGGACACTCAGCTAGCAGAACAGAACTAGGAACACTAGGAACTACAAGACAGACAGGACAGATGGCAGAATCAAAGCACAAAATACTTCTACAAATTAACCACTGTAGACCTTAGTCACAAGAAACTAGCTATGAAGTAAACAGTAGTATTACATCTAACAAACTGACAACACATGAGGGAAAGAGCACACATATAAACGAAGCTAAGAGCAAGAGCAGGTGAGCACCCTAAGACAAGTAACAGGTGAACACACTCAGGTAAACGAGGACTCAGACAATGCTGCAGAGAACATGAGGAACAGGAGACATTCAGAACAGAACCGGGAAAAAAGTTCAAGGCTGACAACGGAGGTGTCGGCTTAGGAATATCATAACCTGGAAACGCAGAAGGTGCGATGGGAGGAATGGAACCTTGATTGGAGGTACTCTTGGACACAGGAACTGGCCTAACTGGTCTGAACTTCCAAATGGGCCTGACAGCCTTGGGTGCAAAGACAGAACTGGCAGGATTGGTGAAGGACTCAGAAGCGCCCTCCTGGGCGGCGCTGGTAGGCTCAGGGACCACCTTCACAGCAACGGGCTCGAATTCTGTGGTCTTGACAGGCTTGACAGAAATTTCTAGGGACTTGACAAGATCTGCAAGATATTCAGAGAAGGCGTCTGCGGCATTGACAACAAGCAGCTTGGGAATGGCCTCTGTGTACATGACAGGGCTGGGACAAATTGTCTCTGAGGGAATGGCGTTACTAGTCAATGGCTTAGAAAATGGTTTTACTGGAAATGATACCTCAAGAACCACAGGAACTGGAGCTTGAGATAGGAGAATTGTAGACTGTTCTGCATAGGCCCTTCTCTTCTGGACTGATACTGTGTGCTGGACTGCCTCTGTAGTATCTACAGCTAACTCAGCCAACCCAGGCAGAACAGCCGTGACTGTTCACTCAGCAGGGACTGAAACAGACCTAACTGTTATTGGAAACTGTTATCCATTTACGGCAGTGGGCATTTACTTCCAAGTCTTCAGTGTGAGACGCCCATAAAATCTGTGCGTTTCTGTGCTAGGCTCAGAAAGTTCAGAAGTGTCGAGTTCATCAAGTTCAGAAGTGAGTAGAAGGAGCAGTATGAAAATCGAACAGCAGCTACTGTCAGTGTTGACGAAGTAGTTCAAACTGCATCATCATTAGTTTACCGTAGCCCGGTGAACACCGACACACTGCGCCTACCCTCCTATATTTACTTTTTTGTAATTAAATGAAGTTTTATGTAAACAACGTTCGGAAGGGAGCATGTTCAGGTAATCAACCAATCAACTCAAAGGAAGCCGGTATAAATAAAGCTTTTCTCACCTCCTGTCTCACGACAAGTCTCTCAGCATCCCTCCACCACTCCATCACCTCACTCTCGGCTGGGACTACCTCAGTATAGGGGGGAGTATTCTGGGTTCGGGCAAAATTCCGAGCTCGGAGCCCTCCCCCGGACAGCAAGCCAAATACGCATTAAAATTATATTTGATTTCATGTACGTGTGAACTCATGAATACTAATTCAGTTTGAAATAACTATGCTATGGATAAGGGAACCCTATGGTCAGTGAGTGTCAAGCTGTTCATCCACCAATATAGACTACTTCTCCACAACGACTACATATTTCACAATTGTTTCACAGTATTGCCAATTATTTATTGCCAATTAATTATTTAGAGTTCAGCACCCTGAACCCCAACTTATTGTGCAGTATTTACTCTCTTCTAGTCTTGTTCGCTGTAATCTCAGTGGTCAGGATTGTGAAATTGTGTCATCAGCTCTACAATCCTCAAACTGTTTCCTGAGAGAGCTGGATCTGAGTAACAATAACCTGCAGGATTCAGGAGTGAAGATTATTTCTGATGGACTGAAGAGCCCAAACTGTCAGCTGCAGATACTGAGGTGCTTAAGAACAAGAGATAATTTCAGTCATTTGGTCATAAAGTTGATGAGTGTTTGTATATGGTCTGACTGTGTGTGTGTAGGTTGTCGGGCTGTATGGTGACCGAGGAAGGCTGTGGTTATGTGTCTTCAGCTCTGAGTTCAAACCCCTCACACCTGAGAGAGCTGGATCTGAGTAACAATGATCTGCAGGATTCAGGAGTGAAGCTGCTCTCTGATGGACTGAAGAGACCAAAGTGTCAGCTGCAGATACTGAGGTAGGAGAGATTATTTACAGTCTGCTGGTCATACTGTAGATGTGTGTTTGTATATGGTCTGACTGTGTGTGTGTGTAGGTTGTGTCTCTGTATGGTGACAGAGGAAGGCTGTGGTTATGTGTCTCCAGCTCTGAGTTCAAACCCATCACACCTGAGAGAGCTGGACCTGAGTAACAATGACCTGCGGGATTCAGGAGTGAAGATTATTTCTGATGGACTGAAGAGTCTAAACTGTCAGCTGCAGATACTGAGGTAAGAGATTATTTAGGGTCTTCTGGTCATAATGTTGATGTGTGTCTATAGATGATCTGACTGTGTGTGTGTGTGTGTGTAGGTTGTCGGGCTGTATGGTGACAGAGGAAGGCTGTGGTTATGTGTCTTCAGCTCTGAGTTCAAACCCCTCACACCTGAGAGAGCTGGATCTGAGCTACAATCACCCTGGAGAATCAGGAGTGAAGCTGCTCTCCGACAAACTGAAGGATCCAAACTATAAACTGGAGATACTCAAGTAAGTGTGACAATAAGAGGTCCGGTTTACACCTGGTATTAAGATCTGCCTTTAGGTGGTCTGACCACAGGTCGGTTACTCTCATTTGGATGTAGAGCAATTCTAGCGTTATGGACATTTACAGTCAAAACTTGAAATATAAATTTTCATAGAATGTATTGATTACCAATCTAATGAATAGAGCTATCAAGCTGTTACATTTTTTAACCTAATTAATTACACGACCTGGAGAGACCCAATCTAATTAATCGCAAATTAGTCTCACAACAAGTCATTGTGTAAAACATGAAATAGACATTACAAAAAGTAACTTCAGAAAGAAATATGTGATTCAGCATAGAATTTATTACACATGTACAGTTTTGGACGATGAGGTTGAGTAAATGATGACTGAATTTAAATTTTTGGATGAACTATTACCTTTAATGTTTTTTAATAAAATGGAAATATGAAATAATTTTTTATTGAAATTATATTTAATTAAAATCACCATCATTCTCAGCCACACTCTCTGTTCGCTGATTGGCCCGATAAAAGATTATTTTGAGAACTTTTTTAAATAGATGGACCTTTTTGCAGTTTACACCTTCATTTTGTATTTAATTATGAGCTGAAAATACTTCATTTTGATGACTTTATATGCTTTAATTTGTGTTGGACTAGCTTGTCTGCTGGTATCTTAACAAGCATACTTTTTGTTGCACTTAAAATATTTACTCCTACAATGTTGTCCAATTGCTTTCCAAGATCATGCACCTTTTCCAGTCCAAACACACACTGTGTGGAGAGCATTTGGCCGTCTCATTATCTGAAATACGCTTGTACTTATTTTAGCATGATAACCAAAACTCCCTCAGAAAAAGTTCACCACAAATCACAAATTCACAAACAGACCTGCTTAAAAAAACATTTTAACAATATCTGTATTTTTGTCAGAATTATAGCGCTCTTATTCTATTGTGAACAATCTGTTATTCGCGCATGGAGCGGGAGAGATGCTGATATATCAGTGTCATATAAAGGAATCAGCAGGAAAGGACGGATTGACAGTATGTTTGGATAAAAGCATCAGTTAAATGAATAAATATAGAGGGATTTCTGAAGGATCATGTGACTCTGAATACTGGAGTAATGATGATAAATTCAGCTATAATACGATTATATAATACTATATTAAACAACCTTAAATAAACCTTTAGAAGCGTAGATGTGCTTTACATCAGATGTGTGTGTGTGTGTGTGTTTTACATCAGGTGTGTGTGTGTGTGTTTTTTTTTTTTGTGTGTGTGTGTGTGTGTGTGTGTGTGTGTGTGTCAAATGAACAGCAGGTTTACAGCGCATGTTTTTCACACTCCGTCCCTATGGAAACAAACAAACTAAAACACAATCATGCGCAAACCAGCTTCTCTTCTACTGATCGTGAAAATGATTTCAGTATATTTGATATTAGTTTTAAATATTATACTCAAAATCCTAATGTGCTTATTCAACTGTGTGAGTCTAATATAAAATACTGGACAAATCTCATATTTTACGGGACAGATGGTGTGTGTGTGTGTGTGTGTGTTTTTTGTGTTTCCTTTAGTAAATGAATCTGAATCATGTTTGTGTGTTATAGTGTGGATCATTGTGGAGAGTTCAGAATTACAGCAGGATTACACAAATGTAGGTCTACACACACACACACACACACACACACACACTCATTCAGTGATTTTTTTGTTGATTTGTGTCATTTAGTGAAATGTTTCTCTCTTCTTGTGTTCAGATGTCCGTGATCTCACACTGGATCCAAACACAGCACACACTCAACTCATTCTGTCTGAGGAGAACAGGACAGTGAAGTTTGTGTATGAGCGTCAGTCGTATCCTCATCATCCAGAGAGATTTGATGTGCATGAACAGGTTCTGTGTGTAGAGGGTCTGACTGGACGCTGTTACTGGGAAGCTGAATGGAGCGGAGGAGACGCTGACATAGCAGTGTCATATAAAGGAATCAGCAGGAAAGGACGGATTGACAGTATGTTTGGATACAATAATAAATCCTGGAGTCTGTTCTGCTGTAATTACAGATTCACTGTCTTTCACAATGAGAACAACACTAATATTCGTGTCGTCCCTTCATCCTCTAAGAGAGCAGGAGTGTATGTGGACGTGTCGGCCGGCACTTTGTCCTTCTACAGCGTCTCTGACACACACACACTCACACACTTATACACATTCAACACCACATTCACTGAACCCCTCTATGCTGGATTTAGATTTTATGATATTAACGCGTCAGTGTCTCTGTGTGACATTAAACAGCGTCCTGAGAGAAACAACAGGGACACACACACAACCGGGTGAGTGAAATATACTGTGTGTACTGAAGGTGGACTGGTTCTTAGGTATACTTTGTCATCACCATGGTGTGTCGGTAAGGACAGAAATCCATTTAAATGACTTTAATGTCCATCAAGTTCACTGGTTACATTGGAATGGATGGTAACTTAGGTGATTGCTTTTATGTGTTTGTGGTCTAAACAAAGGACAGAAGAAATAACTTGCGTAAATTATGAGTCTAGAATAACATAACATTACCACATGTAAATTACCAGATAACATAACAGATGTAAAGCACAAAGCACTATAACACAATAAACATAAATAGTGTGCATCCTTATACTTATTAGCTTCATGAACCAAATAGCTACACATGCATGCATAGATCAATATACATTGAGTGTACATTTGACAGATTCATCATGCACATAATAATCTAACATTTCTATTGGGCGGAAATATGCCACAATGGCCTGAACGGGTTAACATTACACTATTCCAAATAAATGTATTCGGTTTAGGCACTTCTGTTTATACGAACGTTCGCTTGGGTGGAGCCGCGGGTCTTCTGTGCTTCATTTTATCATATAAACAACTCAGAGGCTTGTCTTGATCAGCAGCAACAACAGCAATATATATAAGATAAATAAACACTTACTTTTAGTCATTAACGCACACGACTCAAGCAGGAATTAGGAAGGAAACAACACACGAACCATCTCTCAGTTACGGAGCCCGGGAAGTCACCTGTGGGGGAAAAAAAAACAATCCGCAGCGACGGTTTTGCAATCCGTCCCCTCAGTTTATAAACTGCACTCACAGATTCTTAAACTGTTCCCTCGGTTTAACAATTCGTGCCCACGGATTAATAAACTGTACCCACGAGTTCCTAATCCGTGCTCTCAGATTTGTAAACCGTGCCCTCAGTTTTTGCAATCTGTACCCACAAATTCATAAACTGTGCCCAAGCTTTCGCAATCCATACTCACGGGTTTGTAATCCGTACTCACGGATTTGTGGCTCGTCCTTGAGAATGTGTCACATGATTCAACCAGGCCTCCTGTTTAGATGCGGGATGCATTGCATTGTTTTTAAAGTTATAAATTATTTTATGTTAAACATATTACTGTCTTTGGTGAACTCATTCACAGTAATAAATGCAAATAATAATTATCAAAATCCATTTTGGCTACATAGGCCAAGGTCCCCCTAGTTAACATTCGTTAATACATTAATTGTTAATGTTATAGTCAACTGTCATGTTAGTTCAGGTTCATTAAATAATATTGACAGACACAACTTTTGATTTTAATAATGTTTAAATGAACATTAACTGAGATGAATAAACAATTTAGTGTTCTTCATTGTTAGCCCATGCTAACTAACGTAGTTACAGTCACTGGCGAGTTTTATTGATTCGATTATTCAACAATGAATCTCGTTTGAGCATTAAACCCCCTGACTCTTCTTCTGGTTCCTCACAGGTTCTCTGAGCCCAATCCTTCTGGGCTGGATATTCACTGCCAGTCTTGTGTCCATATCGCTGATTCTGATCAGTGGCTTCAGATTGAGCCGTCGGCCTGGACAGATGAAGGAGGGTCAAAGTTCAGCGTCAGCACTGACCCCGGCCGTTACGAGTGTGTCTGGACCAGAATGCGATGGGTCTGTGCCTGTGCCGTCAGCCTTCAGTACCGGACCGTAGACGGACTCTTCCTCAACCCAGAGCTGGAGAGGCTGCAGTGCAGCCGGATCGGTCCAGTGATGGACGTGACGGTGATCTCAGGGAAACTGGAGGAAGTTCATCTGCCCCATTATGCCTGTTTAGGAGAGTCTGAGCCCTCTCTGAAAGATGCTGTGAAGGTGCTCACCGTAAGACACGAGGGAATAACCACAGAACCTGTGCAGTTGAGCCGATTCCATGCGAAGATCGTCCAGCCGTCCTTCTCTATCACAACATTGATTATAAGTTTGTTCATGGGATGGTATGAACACTGCGATCTTCTTCTCTACATGCGTTCTCAAGATCCTCTCATTCTACATCTCTACCTTTTTCCATTTGATGAACGTGAAAAAGAAAAAGTTGAGAAGAAAGAGAAGAGAAATTACCCAATAGAGCATCCCAGACCTGGCAGGCCATTCCGGATGAGGACGCCACACATGCTCTCCGTTCCTGGTGCCGCCGCTATTAATCCCGAAGAAGGGATCACACTCACAAGAGAAATTCCCCCAAACTTCTTCAAGGTCAACACAAGTCTGGAGAATGATCTTAAAATGACTCTCATCAGAGAAGAGGATCAGAAGACTGTTTGGACTACAACGATTAAGAAAAATGAACTGGATCAGATTCGTCCTGAGAGAAACGAGCCGCGTCTGAATAATGAGGCAGATAAAGCAAGATATTTCGATACTCATTGGTCAGATATCATTCAGAAGGTCACAAATGTCAAGATCATTGCAGATAAACTGTGTCAGCAGGAAATACTTCACAAGGAAAATTATTCTAAAATCAAACATGCAAGTTTAACCAATCAGGACAGGATGAGAGAGATCTGTGAGATTATAAACAAACACAGTGATGATGTGAAAGCTAAATTCATCTCAATTCTTCAGGAGGAAAAGCTTTACCACTTTTGAACACTGGTGTCCGGATCCTGTCCCGACAGTCTTGTCTGTTTTGTCTCTATTCAATGTCTCCTTGTTTGTCTTGTATCTGAGCACATGTCTTTGTCTGTGTGTGTTTGCCTTGAGTTCCTCTAGACCCGGCCCCTTGTTAAGTCCTCGTTGGCCTGGTTGTGTTCACCTGATCTTTGTGTGTGTGTGTGTGTGTGTGTTATCTTATTTCTTATTTGGGATTCTCTATTGTTGCTATCTAGTTTTGTATTCTTATTTTCTCTACTTGCAAGGTTGCTGTCTTGTTAGTTTCTTTTGTTTGCAGGTCTAGTAAATATTTTCTAGTGTTATACCTTTTATTCTTTTGCAATCTTTAGTCATTTTTGTCTTGTTGTCTTGGCTTGTTGAGTCTTGTCTTGTTTGTCTCGTGTTGGTTCTGTGACGAGTCTCTACTCATTGCTATGGAGGGCTAGTGGGTGTGGCTAGGAGACTCGTCAAGGGAACGATGTCCACCTGTTCATCCCTTTATAAAAGTTAGGCTGGCTAGTGTAGAGGGAGGTCTGCTCTCCGGGTTGCTTTGTGTTTGGGTTGGGCTTTTGTTATTTGATTTAGATTTTTGTTTTCTCTGGCTGTTACATTTACATCCATGCACCTGACAGACATTACAGATGACCTTGTTTTCATATGTTTCAACATTTATGCAGTATAATCTTACACACACACACACTCAACTCTACAATGTGAATTGGAAATAAAATTCATTGAATGATTAAAAAGATAACAAAATGATTTAGATTTTTTAATTTAACATCGAAGATTTTTGTCTTGGTCATCATTTCCACACATTTCCTTCTTTCATATGCTTTTATCCACACACAGTCTTTACATGTATTACAGTTTCAATTCTTCAGATGGTTCAGGGATCAAAGTTTACCACCGTTTACATCCCTCTACTTTACATTCGCAAAAGTTCATTTTCTATAATTTATTTGAACTAAATGTATTTGAGATTTAGAATATCATTGGGTCGAATCTTAGAGATGTGAGCAGAGCTTTCTCTCTGAAACACCGGCAGTAAATGACGGATAGATGTGTGTCACTGATCAGTTCCAATCAAATATGAGTTAGTGAAAGTGAAGAAACTCTTGTAAACACTAGACACAGAGACGAGAGAGAGACGTCAGTACGGAGATGATGATGATGTCATCAGTGAAGGGTCGTCATGGTAACAGCCAATAGGAGCAGCTGCAGAAAGACCGGAGCCCAAACTCTGGATGCGGCAGCTGCTCTCACACACACACACACACACACACACACAGAGATATGAACGTCAGATTACCCTTTACAAACACACATTCGGCACACTTCTTCAGTCCCCTGAACATTACACACATCAAAAACACTAATGGACACTGACATCTTTAGATCTACATCAGACTCGGGATTTGACACACACACACACACACAGTGATGGTTCACGGCTGATTTCAACATGTTTAGCTCAAACACACCTCTGATCACTGACCTGCACTCAGTCTTAAATGTGTTAATGTTGTTTAGTGAAACTCCCGTGAGTTTCTGATAATGTTCATTAGTAAACAGTGCAGTCGTCATCACTGATCATTATCTGTGTTTGGGATATTGATATTGCATAAACACACAATGCTAACCCCAATACATTCTAACAATTCGCATAAAAATGGTATGCGCTCAATTGAGGATAGCTGTTTTATCTGATAAGAATATATGTGTATAATCTACTACGGAAACACTGAATAAATCCCTCAAACCTCATGTGATGGATATGTACCGACACTTGCACCAACTTTCGTCAGCATGAAGACTTTTCCCGCCATTTTTCAAATGAACGACGCAGCCGCACGCGCTGTATAGTGTATAAGCTAACCGGAAAACCCGCATCGGTCACGTCGTCATTGCGCACCTCTTCACACACCTAAACTTCCAACGCACGAATATCGTAAATTGTACTAAGGTTTAACCGGCCGTGATGCGCGGGTGTTGGCGGCTGTGAGCGTCACCTGTGGTGGCGGCGGCCGGCGGGGCTTTAGTGCTGCTGGTGCTGGCACTGGTTACACTGGTTTCCGTGACGCTGGAGTTCCTGCCGCCCGTCAGGCCGATGTTCAGCGAGTCCAGATCCGCCTGCAGCTGAAGCCGGATCCACTCCTGCACCGGTGCCGTGCTTTCATACGTCTTCAGATCGCCGACATTCACCCCCAGCAGACCCTTCACATCAGGCACGCTCAGCACCTGCACACACACACACACACTGATAATCTCTAAACGCAGGAGTGACGAGACTCACGCTGATGACGCTCTCACACACACACACTGACTCACGTTGATGACGCTCTGCTTCAGACTCATGAAGGTCGGCACGTCCATATTCACACTGGAGTTTACAAGTCTACGAATAAACGTAGAATCGGCACCACCTGAAAATACACACACACACACACACACACAAGCTCAGACCGACTGCAGAAGTGGGTTTCAATGTGTGTGTGTGTGTGTGTGTGTGTTACTCACCGAGGTAGTTCTGCAGCAGCTGGTACGTCAGGATGCTGACGGTGTTTGTATTGCGTGTGTTTGTTGCGCTGAATGCGTTCAGAGCGAGACTGAACAGAATCGACTTCTTCTCTGGACTGCAGGAGGTCAAAGAGAGAGCAGAAGCTCGCCTGAAACACACACACACACACACACACACACACACACACACACACACACATCAGAGTCTACAGGTTTAAACTACATTCGTCCAAAAGTCGCCAAAACAAAGAACAAGCAACAGGAAAACAGATCAACAAACTAAATAATGTTTGCTTTAGGGATATAATTCCAGTCGCGGCCTAATGGTTACAGAGTCAGGCTGGTAACCCGAAGGTTAGGGGTTCGATTCTCAGTACCGACAGGAAATGACATCTAAGTGTGTGTGTGTGTGTGTGTGTGTACTCACGCCATACTGGCGGCCGTGATGTTGTTCAGCACACTCGCGTTCAGCATACACAGGTTAGCTCCTCCCAGCGCGTTCAGCTCATTAGTGCCGAGAGTGTTTCCACTCACACTGAGATACTTACTGACCAGCAGCTGGACCTGAGAGAGACACACACATCAGAACACTGGACCACACCGACTTCACCACGTTTGGTTCTGCTCAAACACACACACACACACACTGTACCATCTCAGGGTCCCAGTCTCCGTTGCGTTGGTTCATCAGAGACGAGAGCGTGTCGATCTTCGTCACGTTCCACTTTCTGACATCATCAGGTGTGGCTGTGCGGGAGGCGGAGCCTAAGACCTGCAGCACCTCGTCAGACAGTCTATCAGGATACGCCTGCGAGGGGCGGGAAGCACATGGCGTTTCCATGGCAACACTGTGATTGACAGCAGTGTTCAGGTGTGTGTGTGTGTTGTTACCTGGTTGAGTTTGTCCAGGACGATCCTCTGGTAGCTCCTGTCGTGAACTCGATCAGTTATTCCCTCCAGGTTGTCCTTCACAGTTTGGACGCTCAAACACGCGTTAAACTGCGTCACGTCGTAGGCGAACGGAAACATGTCGCTGTAGACCTGAGCCTGCTTTATTTCTCCTTCAGTGCATGAGGCTTCTACAGGAGACGAGGGGAACACACACCACAGTTATAATGGAGTGTGTTTATAGTGATCTGATTTAGACTAGTGTGTGTGTCCCACACTCTCTCTGCTAGGTGAACAACTCAACTTTAGTGTAATAATGTGTGTGTGTGTGTGTGTGTGTTCTCTCTCACCTGCGGATCTCTTGATTTTGACTCGTGTGATTTTGTTGACCTCGTTCATCATGTTGAGGATCTTCGTTTCTGAAGCCTTGTCGTTCTTCCTCAGGTCACGGATAAACGTTTTCAGAAACTTCTGCTTGTTTTCCTGATAACACACACACACACACACACACACAGTGGTGGAAAGTAATTAATTACAAATACTTTTGTTACAGTACTTGAGTAGATTTTTTCATTTTTTTCTATTTTCTTGAGTATAATTAAATTGTGGTACTTTTACTCTTCCTTGAGTAAAATAAAAATAAAGTATTCAACTTCTCTACATTTATATTTCATCATACAAAGTACTTTGACAAAGGTGCTCACATTTGACAGACACATTTCAAAACCACTGGTGGAGCTGCGCTTCAGCCAATAACAGACAGGTCTGACTCGGGTGAAAAACCAATCAAAACCTCCAGTTCGGCAGAGGGGCGGGGCGTTTAAACCGCGCTTTGATATTCAATCACTGGCGGCTGGCGCTCGTGTTTGAATCAGTAATTAGCGCTAACGTTTCAATTTTTCAGTGAATGTAAGTGAGTATTCTGCTCATATTTAATTATGGCAACAACTGAAATGGGTCACACCATTGATAATACCAGTGCACTGAGCAGTTGAAGTAAATAAAAAGCTCGGCTCAACATGGACACAGTTTGCAATGGACGGAGCAAGAATGTAAGTGTCTAAAATACATGCACACAGTTCAATTGGTAAAGCTCTCCCTGTTTAACAATACATTTAAACTAAATATACGAAGCAAACTTTGTACAAAGCTGAAAAAACAGTGAAATAAGATCGCATGATTAATCTGTCAATCAGATGCATGTAAAGTGTAGTTAGTTCCCATAGCAACAGTGGGCTCCCAGCACATTTTCGGTTGGCTACAACGAAAAAAAAGATTTTAATTTAACATGTTGATACCCCACTTATTTATTTATTTATTTATTTTTACTGGGATTTTTTATTCATACTGTTTTATTGTTTTTCATACCTTTTTTTATCGGACCTCTCAATTAACCTTCTTTGTTTCAATTATGAATGATTCAAATCAAAACATTCAAATGACCTTACCTACACTTACTTTTCAAAATTAGTAATAAAAAATTGCTGTTGACAACAGAGGAAGCTAGTAGTCTATAATGTGGAGGAGCACTTTTATCATTGATTTATGCACTTTTTTGGGCTTCAAATTATCTCCAGTCATTCACTGCCATTATAAAGTTTGGAAGAACCAGGCCATTTTTTAATATAACTATGATTGTATTCGACTGAAAGCAGAAAGTCACATCTTCTAAGATGACTTGAGGGAGAGTAAATCGTGGGCTAATTTTAATTTTCAGGTGAACTATACCTTTAAAGTCATACATCATTCTTTTGAAAATACCTGACAGTTTGATAAACTCAGTCTTCATGTTTCATCAGTCAAAACATCACTATTTGCAAGTTATTATATCCATATAAGGCATTTCCTGAAATGTGTAAGTTTAATACTTCTGTGCATCAGTACTGGGCCTTCAGTATGAATGAAACAGATGACATGACAGTGTTTAGCGCTCCATTTCGCTATCATCTCCCCATTTTGGGTAAAAATAGAAAAATACTAAAGCACTTTGTAACGCAGTTACTTGAGTAGTTTTTAAGCAAACAACTTATTTACTCTTACTTGAGTCATATAATATTTCAGTTCTTCTACTTGTACTCAAGTAAATTTTTACTTAAGTAGCAATACTTTTACTTAAGTACAATTTTTCAGCACTCTTTCCACCACACACACAGTTATCAGTGGAGCACACAAACAGCCGTGTGTTCCCCAGTGTTTCCTCGTGCTCTACCTGCGTGAATTTGCTCCAGATGTTTGCGGTGACGTACAGCGGCAGGATCCCCAGGTTCTCCAGAGTCGCTCTGCTCCAGCTGTTGGAGGATCTGAGAGGAACATCATCATATAATGACAGCAGATGTGTGTGATATGTGTTGCTCTACGGCCTGATTACACAAAGACCAGAACTATTAGGGCTGGGATTATATATCGATGCATCATGATTGGTGGATTCATTCCAATTTTTTCTGAATGCATCACCAATTGATTCTGAGCTTCATTTTTAACAGCAGATGGCGCTCTAGGCTAGTGTTCAACAGCAGATGGCGCTCTAGGCTAGTGTTTAACAGCAGACGGCAGCGATACCTTTAGCATTATCGCTATAGTTATCGCCCCAGTAGTAGGAATGGCCTTCAGTGGCGTGTGCGAGTGAGCATGTACCCGTAGGTGGTGTTTCCTCTCAGTAGGACACTCTCGAGCGCTGAGATCTGCTGAGGCGATGGATCCTGGCACTGTTTGAGTTTCTCCAGCACGTACGGGTCTGAGTTCTGGATGTACTCGGCGCTCAGGAAGCAGCACATGCCGCCCAGAACATCCAGCTGAGCACGAGTGATGCTGAACCCCGAGATTCCCTGAAACACACACACACCAGCTCAGGCCTTACTGGACACGGTCAACACTGTAACTCACTGGATATCGTCCCATACTTGACCCTGTTCATACTTTTTTAACTGAATAAGTTTAATTGTTTTCGCTATGAACAGATTTAGCTGATACGCAATTTGAATTTATATATGATTGACAAACATGAATCACATTAAGTTTATTAGTTTGTTTATGTTAAAGCTGATTCAAAGTGAGTGTAGAAATGAGTATAAAAAGCTGAAACGTGTGTGTGTGTGTGTGTGTGTGTGTGTGTGTGCTCACCAGACACTCCCTGGCGCTGCTGAACAGGACTTGCTTCTTGAAGGACAGAGCGCTGGACAGCACCGAGAAGTCGGCCGTTCCCAGAGACGAGAAATACGAGCGGCACAGAGATCTGTCGATCATTGAGTAACTGCAACACAAACAAGCAGACACACAAGTGTGTGAGGAGCCCGTCTTCACCAACTCCTCCACGAGCACCAACGATCCTGCGGACGTACTTGTAGTAGATGAGCACCTCGGCCGGATACTGAGAGAAGGCGTTCAGGTCTGCGCTCTTGATGTAGTAGTACATGCAGGTCAGCTGAAGGACACACACACACACATCTGAGCTTCTGTAGATGTCAAAGCGTAAGCGTTTGAGGTCCGCCAGAGCAGGACAGTGTCTGCGTTCACCTGTGACTCCTGCAGGACGAGCGTCTGGTTGGCTCGCGCGCGGCAGCCGCGGATCAGACTCATGGTTTTGCTGGCGCTGAAGCTCTGGATCCGTGAACAGCTGAAACCCTGCAGCACCTGGAAAGACATGCTGCACACACACCACACACACACACACTCAGAAGCACAGCCTCATCCAGTCTGACTGATGTAATAATGACTCTATTCACTCACGCGTCCGGGTCGCTGAACTCCGTGGCCACGGTTTCGAAGAGCAAGACGGCCTGAGAGGAAGAGGATTTCAACACGTCAATCACGTTTATAACAGTAGACCTGCAGCGTTCTCATAGAGGCCCAGTCCCCCGGAACGAACACGTCACAGAATTCCTCGTTATAATAATTAATACACGGAATAAAGGGGCGGGGCCTGGTTGAGTGAGTTAGGAGTGTGTTAAACTGCCTCGAACACTCTCGAAGCGCTTCAATAAATGCATAAAGCGCCCCTTGAAGGGAAACTCTCCAATAGATGATGGTCTTGTGGACGTTTGTCCTGAGACTCGTGATCGAGAAGCCCGACGAACCTGCTCGTGTTTCCACTTCATCTGATTGACCATCTGCACCACCGCGGAGGAGGACGACACACCGAGCAGGAAGACGCGCGGGATCTCCGGCGCCATCAGGGCAGGAACGTTCGTGATGACGCCATCAGACGAGCTGTCCACAGAGATGATCTACAGAGAGAGAGACGTCACGAGACAAACCTGAGACTTACGTGTGTGTGTGTGTGTGTGTGTGTGTGTGTTACCTGGCTGACGATGGTCTGCTGGAGAATGATGGGAGCGCCGATGACACTGGTCATGAATGATTGAGATTTGAGGGCCAGAAGCAACACATTTCCTGAGATACCGTTGATGACTGATGTCTGAACACCGATGATCAGCGAACCCAATCCCACCAGTCCGTTCACACTATTGATCTGCCGAGGACACACGGGTTTGTATCGGTACATATACTCAAGTTTATTTATTCATACAGCTCCAGTTTAACACAACTATAGTTGATCCAATTTGCTTTACAACACAACACAAATAAATACAAATTTAAGAGACTAAAGGAGTGGAAAAAAGAGGGAAATGGAAATAAAAATGAAGAATTTAAATCAATCAAAATGTATAAAAAAATACATAACATAGAACACCAGCTATTCCAAATACATCTACAGCATCACTAGAGAGTGAAACTAAGTCGCAAACTGGATTTGTGATTTTCATGAGCGAGTGGATAAACACGGATTCAATGATTTGTTGAACAACACTGATCCGCTCAGGAGTTCCTCTGAGACGCAGTCCACTGATTGGCTTTGAGGCACACTGGTGGAGCGTACCTGGTACAGTCCGGACGCCAGCAGGGTTTGCACGATCATCATGGCCTGGTCGAGGTTCCAGCCCAGTACGAGTCTGAGCACAGACAGAGCGTTGAGCAGAACACTCCCTCCGGCGCCGCTGATCTGGGCCGTGCTCAAGCCCGTGCTCGACTGAGCCAGAGCCTGGAGGATGTCCACCGTCAGGACGTCCGCATTGCTGGCCAGAGCCGCCGACACCTGCGCAAACACACGCGCATTTAGCTTCTATAGAGCTTGTTTCTGCTGACACACACACTCTTGTACGTACGTCAGGTGGGATGTTGGTGCAGTGCTGATTGACGCTGGAAGAGATGTTCTTCAACTGCTGTGCACTCAACTGGAGGAAGGAGCTCGCAGGAGCCAAGCATTGAAACTTCACAGGCAGACTGTAAACACACACACACACACATCACGTCAACGCTGTTAAAGCTCATCAAGACGTCTTTTACAAACACCCGAGTTACAGTTCTGTGGAAACAACAGCTTCAAACAGCCTTCATTGGTGTGCTGATCTGAGCTGGTTTCTCTCACAAAACTTCCCTAAACCATCAGACAAGAGCAGCATCATCAAATGATGGTTCCCTGAAGACTCTTTAACATCCATAGAATCTTTCCATTGCACACAAGGTTCTTTATAGTGGGAAAAGGTTGAATAGATTGTTAAAATGTGATTCACTTCGCAGTTCTTTTAAGAACTGATCACTCAAAGGATCTTTGAGGAACCCGAAATGGTTCTTCTTTGACACTGATATGAAAACCCCCTTTAGAAAGCGAAGTGTAGTTTAGTGAGATGTGAGTAAGGATGGTTATTGTTTGCGTCTCTCACTAGTAGGCGCTGAAGAACTGATTCTGGGTGAACAGCAGACTTATGTAGTACTCCATGACGTCATCAGGAACGTCGATCTGACCGAAGAGCAGCAGGTTCTCCTGGTTCTCCAGGAACGGCTGAAAAACAAACACGTTTTTGAGACCCACAAAAGAAAACAGGCAAACTGGTTTGGAAGGACATGAGAGTGAATACATGAGGGCAAAGTGATCATTTTGAACTGGTGGAGTTCCTGACAGCACCGTCACACCTCGATGGAGCCGAAGAGCAGCAGGTCGTCCAGCGTGATGAAGCCTAAGAAGACGGAGATGTAGTCGGAGAACCAGGCGGTGGAGTTGAGAACGGGGTTTGATGCGTTATAACATTTAGGATCTGAAGCTGAGAACACATGACAAACACAGCTCACAGACGAATCTTCGTTATCATTACACAGCAGAGTTAATCGTGCAGTACATCCACCGTAACTCACAGGCGTTCAGGAAGACCCGGATGGTCCCGTAGATGTCGCTCTGGGAAAACGCCGCAGCACTGAAGTTGTGTTTGGCCATCACTGAAACACTGAACAGAGAAACACACCAAACCCATCAACAGCACATTTATTTACTTAGGGGGAAACCAGTCTAGGGGTAAAACATCGTCCCTTCATCGGCAAAGCAAACCCAGCGATCAGGGAACGTTCTGGAAAGATTCTCCCAAAGCTATGAACAAATGTTCTTCCACTAACATTGACTGAGTTAAAGTTTTCTGGTCTTTAATAATGATCTCAAACTTACAGTATAATTGGATGTTCGTCTACTTATTTTAAAATGTTACTACTTGTTTCAGAACGTTCAGCGAACAAGTAATGTTGCCATAATGTTTGAGTGGAATGATACGATGAAACGTTCCCTTAACGTTCACATAACCAAGAAAAATTTGATTGTTCATTTAACATTCAGAAATATTTGTTTCGTAGCTTAATGAGAAGGTTACGCTACTGACGCACGAAGTTGACCCGCCGTTTCATGTGTGGAATCCAGTCATTTCAACGGGAGTTCAGCATGAGGTGGAAAAGATCCCGAGCAAATTTCGCTTGTGTTCGGGTGGAGTTGTCGTGTTCACCAACACAAAACCTGCTTGGTTTGAAATCTTTGCTACATGATAGACATTAGAAAATGTCACCAAAATCCCACTTGAGTGACCGACCACACCTTTGGGCTTGGACCCGTTGGCTGCTCCACATCACCGCTTTGTATGCATAATGTTGAAAACGTTACTCACAACTTCTTGAAGGAGAGACAGGAGGAATTGTGCATGACATCTGGGCCGATGAGCTGTGAGGTGAGCAGCGGCAGGTACTGCACGAGTCCAGACTCGAACCACTGATCCACCTCAGACTGGACCTCCAGCTCCAGAACCCGAGGCCACACGCAGGACAGCACCTCCCGGGCCAGAGCCGGCGAGCCCAGCGGCTCCTGCAGGACACACACACAGTCCTGCAACTAAGTACTAAGCAAACCAAGCCAATTGCAGTAAAAGTGGAAAAGGCGGCAGCAAGAACCCCATCAGGGAGAGTTGTTCACGAGCTGATAAACGAGCCGTTTCAGAGGAGTGTAAGATGCCTGTACCGTCTGTAAGTACTGGAGCGTCTTCGGGTAGATCGTGAAGAACTGGCAGATTTTGGTAACATCGTCCACAGCGTTCGGGCGGTTCAGGAGAGTGCTGACCTCCGCAGGAGATATCGACTCCATCAGCTGAGAGGCGACACACACACAAACACACACACAGTCAGCACTCGAAGGACTCTATCATCGGATCTAACCGGCGATCGCTGGCTGGAGGCGGCGGGACGGGTCTGACCTCTGGCATGCGGGCGGGGGGCATCAGGGACAGGAAGGTGCTCAGATTCGGGAACTGGAAACTCATGAAGGACGAGGTCAGGAAAGCGTAGTAGCTCTGGTTGCTGTAGCAGCGCAGCGGGGCGGGGCCTGTGGAGACAGAAGGATGAGCGGATGGAGTGATGAGCACAGGGATGAGGGACGGGTGGATGCACACCTGTGAGAGAGCCGAGGATCAGCTGGTAGATCTGAGCTTGTGTTGCGGGCTGGAAGGTGGAGCTGGACGAGTTCAGCAGCTGCACCCTGTGGGAACAAGCGCGATGAGTACGCAGTGTGTTATCGTGTGTGTGTGTGTGTGTGTGTGTGTGTGAGGCTTACGCCTGCTGGCTGATCGGACAGGGCCGCTGCTGGACGACACTGAAGTAAGTCGTCACGTGTTGGACGGTAATGTTCGTTATGAACGGAGGCAGTATGTTCAGGATCCAGATCTGCAGATTGTCATCTGATAACGTGGTCAGATTGGCCCGGTCAAACACCTGCTGCAGGAACGCTTCCTTCACCGGAGGAGGGAGAACACCACCCTGCAAATGACAGACACAGACCACAGCCAATCAGAGCACTGGTACAACACAAACAGCCAATCAGAGCACAGATACTACACAAACAGCCAATGAGAGCTCTGGCACTACACAAACAGCCAATCAGAGCACTGGTACAACACAAACAACCAGTCAGAACATGGTGAACGTGATTTTGCCAAGTACCACATGTTCCTGGATCAACTTTCCAATCAATCAATCAGACTTGAGGGACAAGTTTACAGTTTATGTCAAGTTAAGGCTTAGAACGAGGGGGAAGTCCTTAAACATCAGTGTTATCCACCTATCATCACCCTCAGATTTAGGGAACAGTTATGGGTAGGGTTAGGTTTAGGGGTAAGGGTTGGGCAAGGAGTACATTTGGGCCAGGAATGTTGATCCAGGAACACGTCTTACTGGCAGAATCATGATCAGGTACTACACAAACAGCCAATCAGAACACTTACACTACAAACAGCCAATAAGAAATAGGGCTGCAACTAATGATATGTGTGTGTGTGTCACCTGTAGCGATGCAGAGAGAGAAGTGTAGAAGGCGGTGAGCTGTGTGTCCGGCACGTAGAGCAGGAGGTTATGGACGGCAGCGGCACTGGACAGGAACCCAGGAGTGCTGGAAACCTCCACTAACTGTTTTATGCTCAACAGACCCAGAGTGTCCAACTGCACAAACACACACACAGGTGAACATGCTGGATGTCTGTTGTGCTGAGTGTGTGTGTGTGTGTGTGTGTGTGTGTGTATGTGTGTGTGTGTCGTACCACACTGAAGCTGGGGTTGAGTGTCTGCAGGTCAGTCACTGAGGTGAAGACAGAGAATCGTCCAAAGCTGCTGATCAGCCAATCAGAGCTGCTCTGAGAGACGCCCACACACCCTGAACACAGAGCAACACGTCACAGCTGAGCGGTGGCACTGACCCTGAGATGTGCTGTTAGTGTGAGAGACGCCCACCTGCGCTGCTGTTCTTGGAGAGGAAGACTTTGATGAAGTCAACGTAGACATTGGCTTGAGTCTCGATGGACATGACGTCAAAACTCTGACTGAAGCTCTGGACTCTGTGAAGGAGACCGCGTCTTAGAGCTGCGTCAAAGTGTGACACGTGTGTGTGTGTGTGTTGCAAACTCACACGCTCCTGAAGGTGTCACAGCTGAAGTCTCTGGTGGAGAGACAGGACAGGAACGCCTCGGAGGCGGAGGGGAAGAATGGGCGGAGCCTGGAGTTAAACCAGCGCTGCACGAACGAATCATCTCTCAGGTTGGTGGAGCTGAAGGAGCTCAGAGTGACTTCTCCAATCATGTTCAAGAATGACACTGAGGGGCGGGACTTATTCAGCCTCTGATGGAGACACAGTTCATCCTTCTAAACGACTCACTGATATTACTTTCATGTTATTTTATGTTGTATCTGTTTCTCTACAGACATGTCACACATCTTTGTGAGAGAGTGTGTTGTCGTGTACCGTGTCGGCGAGCGTGTCGAGCACTGGACCCAGCATAGGGTTGACCTTCTGCGTGAACAACTTCCACGTCTCTCCGGACACGTCTTCGTTGCCATTCAGACTGCATGTCAACACCGTCACCAGGTCCTGCGTGCTCAGCACTGTTAACTAAACACAACACAAAACATGTTTAATGAGAGAGAGAGAGAGTGTGTGTGTGTGATCAGTGTCTGTGTGTACGGGTGTGTTTGAGTACCTCTGCACAAGCGTACTGTGTGATGCTGAATTCACAGAGCCGACTGCCGTCATGAGGCGAGCTGAGATACACCGACAGACCAGAGCTGTAACACACACAGAGATGAGCATGACAGATATGTCTCAAACAGCCAATCACAAAACAAATACTCCAAAAGCAACCAATGACAACACAGATTGCCCTCAAACAGCCAGAAGAAATATCAGAAGATAGATGCGCCTCATTTTCCAGCTAACAGGGAATGGAAAATGTTAACTTTCGCATAACCAACAAAAAACGTTTTTAAAACATTTACAATTGGGATTTAAAATTCTTCATTTACTAAATGAACTTACTTAATTCTGCTCAATCAGAACTGGCCTGAACTGAACTGTTTTTTTTCCTCATGGAATTATCAATTAATCGGTTGGTTTCCTTCTTCGGATAATTAATTAATCACTCAAGTTTCTCCTTCGGATAATCAATTTATCAACTGGTTTCCTTCTTCGGATAATCGATTCATCGCCTAAGTTTCTCCTTCAGATAAGCGATTAATCGGCTGGTTTTCTTCTGCGGATAATCGATTAATCAGCTAATTTCTCCCTTCGGATAATCAATTAATTGGCTGGTTTTCTTCTTCACATAACGATTAATCGGCTATTTTTTTTTCCTCGGATGATTGATGAATCGGCAAATTTTTCTTCTTCTGATAAATAATTGATCAGCCTATTTTTTTTCTATGGTTTATTGGTCAATCTGCCAATTTTCTTCAGACAATATATTGATGGTTTGATTTCTTTTTTGATTTCTTTTGAGACTGGTTTGATTTCTTAGGATAATTAATTAGTAAGCTGATTTTTCTTAGGGTAATTTAATAATCGATTAAAACAAAATCGTCTGAATGGTTCTTAAGGAGTTTTCACCTGTTGACACTGCTGCACACTGCCGTTTCTGAGGGAGAGAGAGAGGGAGAGACGTCAGCTCACATATTACTCGATTACAGACAGAAATCACTCAAACTGGTTTAGAGAGGAACACTAACCGTTCACTGGTGTCACGCCACACTGGGAGAGACAGAAGAGACTCGTGAGCTTAAATCATCAGTGTAAAACTAACCGTAACCAAAGCATCTTCAACACTCACCTCTCTGTTGGAGTTCACACAACCTGAGAAAAAGACACACTGATGAGTTTATATGAAGCACTTTACTGTCCAACACACACACACTCAGGTGACTGTGTCTTTAAAACACAGGAGATGCCGCCTCACCCGCCGGGACTCGCTGCAGCAGAGCCACATTGCTCCTCAGAATCTCCGTCTCCAGATTCACAGACGCGACGACCATCAGGTGGTCCAGACGGTGGAAACTAGCAGACAGACAGACGTGTGAGTGTGAGATTCAACACAACAAACACAACACATGCGACAACACACTCACATGATTTGGTACGCCGCACAGGAGATGTTCCTCTGAAAGAAACCCGTCCACACATTAATGGATGAACAGCGATGAGAGAGAGATGTGAGAGTGAGCAGGAAAACCCTTTTACCGTCTTTGATGACTCCACCATGAAGTGGAGCGTGGAGATGATCCTCTCCTCCTGTGGAGATGCGGTCAGGTGATCGAACACCGCATTGATGACCACAGCCTTCTCTGGAAGACCAGGAACATCATCAAACATCAGCCCAACCAACTGCTCTGCAGAGAGGGCCAGCAGGCTGCCGAGCTACAGACAGAGAACACAGGTAAAGCTCTTCTGCGGATCTAAATAATCACAAAACATCCTACATGTACTTGAGAAGCACAACTGGGAAGATACTGAGAAAATAAAGTTTCTCACTGCGCTGGCAGAGTTTCTTATCTATTTTCTAAATGCTCGCTATAGATCATATTGTGAACAGTTCATCCATGAGCGTGTCTCATGATCTGACTGGATCTTCCAGAGGAGTGTCCGTTTTTTTCTCTTAAGCTCCGCCCCTGCAAGCTCAGCTCTTATACTGTTGAGTGCCACGCCCACATCTCAACATCCAATCAGCAACTGATGTACACAACTAACTCAAATGTATGCAGTTTGCTTCTCAATTAAATGTATCTTGTTTCAGAGGAACACACACACACACATTACTGATGCACACAGTGATTGTTTTTTGCAGTGTGAATGTGTCCGACTCATACCGGGTTGAACTGTGTGTTGAGCGCGATCAGCTGATTCAGAGAGACGATTGCGGAAAACTGGCCAAAGTTACGGATGAGCCACTGAGAGCTGTCGTTGGACACACACGCCGCACCTGAGCAAACACACACACACATGCATACGTCATTGATGAGCGAATATGACCGGTAGGGTTGGGTATCGAGAATCGAGTATCGATTGGAACCGGGACTAACTTTTCGAATCGTTCAAATTCAAACGATACACAACCCTACTGACCGGGACAGGTGAATGAAACACAGGAGATATCCGTTCCTCACCTGCGGTCTGTCGAGAGAGGAACGGCAAGATGAAGTCCGTCACTGTTAGTTCTCGCTGAAAGTCATTCATATGGAGAAATCCTGCGCTGAACGCCTCAACCCTTCATCACACACACACACACACACATGTCAATAACATAACTCTGAGACTCCACGGACAAAGATTCACGCTCTCAACACAGTGTGTGCTCATCATAAATCTATAAGTGATAATCATAAATAAAGTGTGCTAATGGACGATCTGGTGTTTACACTGTCTGGAAGTTCGGACAGCTGAAGTTCTGTCTGCGGAGACACTGCAGGAACGGCCTCGAAGCGAACGGCAGGAACGGCCGGAGACGCTCGCCAAGCCAGAACGCGACGCTGCCCTCGTCCGGGAGTCTGTCCAGCCGTAGCTCTCGCAGGACATCCAGAGCCGCGGAGCCAGAGCCGCTGCTCCACCGCGCAGACTAGCGGAGAGAAGAGCGGAGTCATACAACAATACAAAAATCTGTGATGTTCACAGTCATATTGAGCCTCCCGGTTCAGCTGTGAATGAAAGCACTCCTGAAATGAGCAAAGCATGTCATGTTCCCAAATTTTTCTGCATCTAAAGGGGAGATTTGTTCCTGCGCCCAAACACACTCTCCATGAAAGCTCATTTTTTGAGATATTTCTGTCCGCTATGGACCGATGCGTAACTCTTTTACTTGACGCACAAGGGTTAAATGTTACTACTTTGTCATGCAAAATATTGTAAATGCTCTGCAATGCTTCATGGGATGTTGGATGTTGTCAATATCTGTGAACCCAGAGTCTCGTACCCTGTTGGAGAGCGTGACGAGTGCGGCGTCCAGAAGGGCCGAGACTCTGGTCAGGAGGAGCTTCCAGCTCTCCAGGGATGTGGTGACATCATCAGACAGATGGCAGTCCAGCACAGACACCAGCTGATCCACACTGACATTCAGCACCTGAAACACATCCAAACACGACTGTTGACAACTGCCTCATGCGGATCAGAGAGGTGCATTCTGGGATTGAGATTCATATCTGATTACCGGGGTACATGCATATTCTGCAATACTGAAGTCACAAAGCCTGCTTGTAGCATCACCGTTGTTCAGGAAGAGCTGTAATGAAGAACTGAGGACAGAGATGACACAATTAACCAAAGTCAGGAGGGGAAACAGAAAAATAAAGCAGTCATTAAAGCCTCACTCTACCTGTCGACTCCACGGCACACTCGAGTCTCTGAAATACAAACAAACAGAGGAAAACATCACATACACAGACACACAACACATCCCTGCACACTCACGCATGCTCACGCAGTGATAGTGATGAAGAAGAGTCGTCGAATACCGTTGTATGGAGTCAAAGGACACTGTGGACGAAAAGACAAATACGGTGTGAAATGTACAGAACACATAACATAAAAAGTAATTCACTCAAGATAACAGACATACCTCATCCACATCATTCATAACTGGGAGTAGAGAACAGCCTGTGAGGGAGTCAGAAATAGCATTAAGGAAAACGGGGAACAGACATGATGGCTTAGAGAAACTCATATCGCCCTGCGCCGACCTGCCGGTGCCGTGAGGCTGAGGTTATACACGCTCGCCCAGATGACCGGCTCCAGATCGCCCACGGATGATCTCAGGAGGAGGTCGAGCCGTCTGAAGCTGATTTACAACAGAAAAGAAGCAGTCAAGAATATCCGAACATTGATGTCTCGACATCTCTTAACAGACAAACACTTACATTATCTGGTTGGTTTGACAGCTGAGTGGACTCTAGGAGAGAAAACCAGTATGCATCATTTCCATTTAGAGGACTATAACTGTAAGTAGCAATAACATGAAACATAACACAAGCCTAATCAATAGCAATTGCAATTCAATCAATTACAGAAAAGTGTTTGCCAAAAATCTTCTACTGTATAAACTGAGACTACTGTACGGTTCTGAAAGCCCTCCAGACATAACCCTGAAACACTTCTTACCTGTGTGGAGGAAACATACAGGAGCTCCAGAACTTCAGGAAGACCTCGATCGACAGGAGACTCCAGCAGATGATCAAACACTCGATTGATGATGACTTCCTTCTGTGGCAGACCAGGTAGATCTTCAACCATCAGTCCGACCATCTGCACTGGAGACAGATAGACCAGCGTCTCCAACTAAAGAGGAACAAGAAGGCAAAGCTTAGAGGAGAAGTCCCATAGATACAACTGATGATGTTCGTCAACATTATTCTTGTATCATGTCCATTGATAAAGAAGTGAAGATACATACGGGATCAAAGTGTGCGTTGATGGAGAGCAGTTCTCTGAGAGACGCAAACTGGGCGAACAAGCCAAAGTTCTTCAACAGCCAATCAGCACTGGTGTTAGCACTCGACACACAGCCCAAATCTGACACACACAGTAAAATCCCTTTCATTAGCTCCAGAACCTCAACATGAGTGGCATTCGGCCTGAAACCACTGCAAACCTCCACCTCACCTGTTGTATTTCTCCTGAGGAAGGGCAAGATGAAAAATACCACCACGTTCCTTCCTTGCGTCTCATTGGTCAGCAGGAACTCTGCCAGACTGAGAAATGGGTGGAAATAATGTTGAACAAAGCTTCTTATCAACTCATGGCGGTCTTGAGCAATTGTAGAGGAAATGCTTTTCTTACATGCGCTGGTAAGTTTGGCAGCTGAGGTTTCTGCTCCCAGCGCACTGCAGTAGAGATGGAGACACGGACGGCAAAAACGGCTTCAGATATCGAGCCAACAACTCGCTGATGAAAGTAACGTCACTCCATTGGTCAGGACTGATGCGCTCCAGTCTCAGCTCCCCAATCACATCCAGCACTTGGGACATGACATCACCTCTGATCAGCTGAGACTGATGATGTAATGAGGAGGAATTAGTGCTATATTCAAGTGACATTAGAGCAGAGTAGGCAACGCTTCTTTACCATATTTGCCGCCATGCTGGAAAAGATGCCGAGGGCTCCATCGAGAACACTGTCTGTTTTGGTGAAAAGCAGCTTCCAGATCTCCTTGGAGTAACTGCTGCTGCTGGATAGTTGACACTCCAGAAGCCCAGCCAGGTGTTCAGCAGTGACGCCAGCGAGCTACCAACACAAAGGATTTCATCAGTGGAGATCACAGGTCAGGAAACATCATGCTGACTCTAGAAACTACTACACGTTTGCTCTCTGGGGGAAGTAGATTCCCAGACAATCATCAGTAACAGGTCATGTTGAAGAGTTTTCTGCTGGTCATCTTCTTACCGAAGAGCAAGCGTACTGCTGCAGGTCGACACTACAGGGGGCGCTCACGAGACCAGCGGACAGGAGAGTTGCATTACTGTGGGGTAGATTAACTCCTCGTCAACTTCATTTACTTGACATGAGTTTTATTTTCATTTCGTGAAAAGTCTAAAATGAACACTACCTGCTGATTCCACCGCAAATTGCGGTTTCTGTAAATGTAAAGGAGAAGGAAAATAAGAAAAACAGATAATAACATTTTGTAGTACTTTGCAGCTTAATATTTGACTTACCATTGAATGGTGTTGAAATACACTGCAAAGGATATGACCACAAAACAACAGATTATGAATCACTTGTCGTGTTTGTGAAAATATCAACCAATGAGATCAAAAATTGTGTTTCTTACCGTAACAAGTGGAGGAAAACATCCTGTTAAAAACACAACAGAAATATAGTTTAGAAATACATGTGTGTGTGAATCCTAACTATACTTTAGAAACTTAAATGTTGAAAAATCTCTTTAGATAATTAGTCATTCCGCAATAGTTTGAACTATTTAGTGCGTACCAGGAGGTGCCATGTGTTCAAGCTGGTCCACGCTGTCCTTGATGGGTTGCATCATGTGTGGAGGAACCACAGCTTCCTGCAGCCGCTGAACTCTGGAGATAAGCAATTACATGAAACTGGGTCTCAACCGAAACAGTTGTATAAACATGTGAGCTTATGTGTATTACTTACATCAGCTGGTATGTTGAGCACTCCAAACCCATCTGATATCAAAATAAAACATGAACAATTCAACGTACTGCAAACCTTTTATATGAACTGCAATCTCTCTACAGTGGCAGAAATGGTCTTACCTCGCCAGCGAGTGTGATCAGATACCTGAGCATCTCAAGTAGACCACGGTCTTCAGGAGAAACCAAGATATGATCAAAGACCCTGTTTATGATGATGCTTTTCTCTGGGAGACCTGCAAAGTCCTCAACTATCAGTTCAGCCGTCTGTCTGGGGGTCAGAACCGCCAGGGCATCTATCTGAAACACACAAAGAGAAGATTTCATCTAACAGACAAGCACTGCATGCTTAAAAAGATGACAGAGTTAATATTAATCAAGTTCTTGAGAGTGGGGATGAGTGTAACTCACAGCGTTGAAGACTTGGTTCAGCTGGTACATTTCCCTCAATGTTGCAAACGGTGAAAACTTGCCAAGATTCAGAGTAACCCAGTTGCTGCTGGTCTCAGCGGGGCAGCCACCTGAAAACATGTTGATAACATACCTTTATAGATTGATTGATTGATTGATTGATTGATTGATTGATGGATGAACACATAGATGGACGAATGCACAGAAGTACCTGAAACATTTTGTCGGCTCAGGAAGGAGAAGATGAAATACTCATAAACATTCTGCTCGCCTTCTGACATCAGGAGTATGTTGTCACTGAGCTCTGAAACACTGAAAGTGATGAAGGAAAGTCAGGTGAGAGTGGAGGTCAATTAAGAATAGAGGTCTTCAAAGGAGATCAACGCCGTGGACGTACAGTATCTGGAAAGTTCGGCAGCTGAACTCTTTGTGACTGAGGCACGTGAGATATTCTGGCGTCAGTGTGGAAAGCAGAGGCTTTAACTTGACCTGGAACCATAATCTAACAAAAGACTCATCCTGCAAGTTGCTCATCGTGAAGCTGTCATCAACGATTTGGTCCAGGATGTCACTGAAGGGGGAACTCTGGGAACTGAAGTTCTAGGAGAGTGGTAAAAGCAACATGCAAGAAATTAGGCTTACACAATGCTCCTGCTGAAGATTGACTGGTTTAATCACGGCAGATGTGGTTCTCACAGTCATGGAGAGCTGCTGCAGTAGAGCGTTGAGGCTCTGGGACAGATGCAGGAGAACATCCAAGAGCGTCTCCTCAGTGAGCGTGAGGTTTGATCGAGCTGCACAGTGCAGGACAGTGGCCACATGTTCCACCAGGTCAGTCAGCTAGACGGACATATAAACACGTGTGTGTGAGACACAATACGAAAACATATTTTCATCCCAGCAGAGAAGATGCTTGGAATAACACATTCCTTCAGCTTACCCCACATGTTCTGTTATCAATAATGACGCTGCAGATGTCCTGACTTTCATTCTGCGCTCCAGATCCCATCCCTGTCTCGATGAAGCTAAAGAAAAACCCCAAACCACATCAGAATGTTCTCATTACTCATTTTGTGGGCAACTGTGACAGTTCTTGCATGGCAAACTCACAACTGGTTATGGAAGACAGCCGTGAGGTTGGGGTGGATTTCTATCTGGTTGTCAGGAAGGAATCGCCGGAGTATGGGAGAAACCACATGTGTGAACCAGTCGTTAACGTTCATGGGGTCAAAAGTAACCAGGTCCACCTGCTGCTCTTGGGTGGCATTCTGCTTGAAAGGCGCGGCGATCTCGGCGAGAGTCAGGTTTATCATGGCCTGCAAAAGTGTGGCGCTCCGCATGCCGCTCAAGTTTTCCTTCAGGAAGAGAGCAGATATAGACAGAAGAATTCCTCAAACTCAGGACATGGTGTTTAGGCTTGTAATGCTTTACTGAATGTGTGTGTGTGTGTGTTACCTGCTTTGTCAAGGACACAAATTCTCTCACAAAACTCCCGACAGGTCTAAATGCCGTCATGAACCCATTCAGTGCCTGTAGCCACACATCAGACATTCGAAATCAATCATTCAATCTCTCAATATATTCACACATTTGGTTCACTTTACTACATCTAGTGCTCTTAACAACAGATCCATCAGACTGTCAATGATGTCTTTCTTGCCTGTCCCAGGGGGTCATGTGGTGAAGAGGATGGAGTGCTCATATAATACGTCGTGCTGTTATTTGAAGTCCATGGATCCTCAGAGGGCATCAGAGAGGAGAGCAAACTCTGGAACACCAGGCCGAGGGAGCTGTCGGTCAAGCCCACCACCTCTGGGTGAAGGAGAAGCTCTGCCTTCTGTTCTGGACTCAAGAGATGCAAAACCTCCAGCTGGCAAGACAGGGAAGAACCTCTGAATATCTACAGGTCATTAACATAGTGTTGCAGTGAAACTATGGCTATCAAACGACCCTCAGGAGAGCATCAGTGCTCCTACCCCGCTGAAGAGCAAGTTGATGGACGTGAAGTCTCGCACTTGAGCCATGACAGCGAACGAGCCAAAGTTTTTCATCAGCCAGTCTTCGGTGCTGTCCTCTGGATCTACACAGCCTACAACACCACACAATCAAACATGGGCAAACCCTTCACAGAACACAAACAACATGAGCACTCCATCTTACAGTAGAAGTGTTACCTGAGGATGTGTTCCTAGAGAGGAATGGGTACATGAAGAAGGAATAGATCCACTTCTGTCTCCCTGGATCCAGACCGGAGAAATGCTGACTCAACTCCTTGACACTATACACACACAAACAGTCATTTACAATGAAATTAAGTCATTAACGGTATTCCACTGGTGCTCTTGTGTGCTGCCGTACACAGTCTGGTAGGCGCTGCAGCTGAAGTTTCTGTTGCCGAGACATGTGAGGAAGTTTGTGGAGATGGTGGACAGCAGAGGAGTGAGCTTGATGTCCAGCCACGCTCTGATCACGTGATCCTCGTTCAAACTGACCCCTCCCGACAGATCCAGGACTGGAACCCCGGTCACACTGGAGCGCTGCGAGACAGACCGTGTCACAGCAGAAGCACAGCAGTGAAGGCTCATGGGATATGTGTGTCTGTGTGTTCTGGCGTACCATGAATGAGTAGACATCCAGAGCAGCGCTGATGAGGCCCTTCAGGTTCATGATGTGGTCTGCGCCGGGCTCTGATGGGACGCCCGCACACTTCAGGAATCTCTGCGTGGGACCGTCCATCTGAGGCGACAGAAACGGATTGAGATCATGAGTTCACAGCAATTCAGTTCTTTATAACGCTGATGACGTGGACTGTCCAATTCCCTGTCCTGATCCCTGTAGTTATGTGTCCCTGTCCTGATAAAATGTACATGAACTTCTCCTGATGGGTTTAATGGCACGTTCTCCAGACTCTCCCGAGTGACTGTAGGGCTGGTGAGGTTTCAATCTTGTGTTTGTCTAGGGCACTTTTATTCATCATTCCCTTCGGTTTCATGTTTCTGTCTGGAGTTTTGTTGTCTGATCAGATCTGATCTGTTGTCTGATTGTGTCAGTGTTTGTTCTAATATGTCTTGATGATGGTTTTGGTGAGTCTTTGTAGATCTTATGAGATCCTTGATTCTTTGATTGAGTCATATTAGTTATTTTAACATTATAAAACTGCACTTGAGTTCAGTATGTTGTTTTGCTCATGTTACATTATTGCTTAATTCATGGTGAGTTTGTGTGTTTAGCTTCTGACTTACCAAAACAAACAAAATTCTCTAACAAAGAACAATCTAAAAATATCTGTGTGTGTGTGTGTGAACTCACATCAGTGCATTGTTCTGCTGTAAGTCCACCACTCGCTCTACAGGTTTTACTGTGAATAATGAAATGATAAGGAGAGAGAAATGGGAGCGTGAGCGGAAAGTGAGCGATAGGTCACAGTCATTAACAAAAGCCAGATATGTTAAAGTAATTTCACAACAACATAAAACACAAGAAAGATTGCATTCTGGGTGGGTTCTTTTGTCCCAAAAGTTTCCTTAGGTTATATAATGGGCAGATCTGAAGAGTTTCACTCACGTCTGTTCTGCTGAACATATGCTGGCTGAAAACAGAACCACAGAAAGAGATCATGTACAGTCATTATGTCAAGCACAGTCGGATCTTCACATGTCTACTGTCAAATTAAGACAATATTGAGTCTGTATGATTTTATTCTGTGAGAAGAGCGACACAACACATGAAACTAGCACAGCTAAAGAGGACAGGACTTGACTGAGAAAATTATAAATTAGCCAATCATTATACATAAATATTTGCATGACACCACTGGCCAATCACAGTCAAGTCATCCTGTAAATGTTCTATGTCATGACATTATGCACATGTTGGATCAGTGTCGTTTTAATCGATCAGTTTGAAGATAAATGATGATTGTGGACTCACTGAAAGCCATCAGTCCCACATACAGGAGTGGGGAAATAAGAGGCGTTGTCATGAGGACTGTTCTTCTGCTCGTAAGACGTTCATGAGAAATATATTACTCTGAGAGAAACAAATAAAGGGTCAGATTAATGTAGAGCTAATTCACTGACCCTCAGATGATGCTGAATATAATTACTGAAGACAAGAGTTTCATTAGTCATGACAATCATGAAAGATTTTACAGATATTTGAAGGGACAACAACAACAAACAAACCTGAACACACTCACAGAGAGAGAGAGAGAGAAATGAGGTCTATTAATGAATACACTACCTGTCAAAGTTTGAAAATATTAGAAAAAAATGCTTTTGCTACTTAACATTTTTCTGAAATTTTTGTAATTCTTATAACTGTTTTAATGTTTCTTGTTTTTTGTGGTTGTTTCAGTTCCTTTCTATGCAAAGCACTTTGAATTACCATAGAAATAAATTTGCCTTGCCTTGGAAACAATGACACCATTCACACAGTTGTGGTAAGATAAAAAGGGGAGGAGAAATTAATATTATACTAATAATAATATTAGTTGATAATTTAACTTTATAAGAATGAAAGATTCATGAAAAATGAGGGTTTCCTCAGAAATCTTGACTGAATAAATCAACACTGATAATAATCATAAGTGTGTGTTGATCATCAGATCCTCATTTTAGAGTGATTTCTGAAGGATCATGTGACTCTGAAGACTGGAGTGATGATGAAAATACAGGAATAAACTACACTTTATTGTATATTCACAGAGAAAACAGCAGATTGACACAGGAGTAATATTACAATGTTTTACTGTATTTATGATCTAATAAATGCAGCCTTGGTGAGCAGAAGAGACTCTTTCAAAAGCATAATTTGTGTAACTTTACAATAAGGTTCATTAGCTAACATACGTTAATCAGAGGTGTAGTGGTAAAAAAAGAGGTGGTAAACTATAAATTCTGGTGGACCACGATGTGGTCAACAGGTAAGGTGGGCCACTGCCTACCAGTGTATGTGTATCCTGATAACATTGCGACTTTAAGCCTTTTCATACGCTTGTCATTCGGACAAGTAAATCTGCCATTCATTTGTCTGAGTAAAAAAGTTGCTTGTCCGGATTTTTTTTTTTTTTTGTGTGTGTTCATTTATTCTGAAACAATATTCTCATCAGTGTTCAATCAGCTTTAATATTTAAATCACATTATTTTAATATCTGCACCTTTAAAGGGCATCCCCTCACCCAATAGTATTGAATGTATGCTTCATCTAGATTCATTCTAAATTCTTAAATTTGATCAATAAATTTAATTATTTTGAATAATAAGACACTATGGGCTGTTACCCAAGGGGCTGATCAAATTAAGAAATTGCAATTGTATAAAATAACGTTATTTATTTATTTAAATTTAAAACTTTGGAGAGAATGATGCTACTTTTAAACATTTAACACTAAACGGCCAGTAGGTGGCGGCAGGCGATCGTCTTAATGAGTGAGTCATTGATTCATTCATTCAAACGATTCGTTCAAACGGCATATCATTCAAGAATGAGACCGAAGGTGCGTTCCATTCGACCGTTAGTGAACTGCGAAGTGGACTTCACAGGGTATTTCGCCATCTTAAGTGAGATTCCAATCCGAAGGGAACGAACATGTTCAGTTGGAAGGGGACTGCAAACGGCGTAGGGAGTAAGTGAACATCGATACATCACTTCACAGGAAGTGGAGAGCGGAATCACCCAACTGTCATTGCGCGTCACGTCATCACCAGTCAGAGCGGTCGTAAATAACGATGGATGAGTTTATGTTTGTGTGTAAGTAAGCATACATTTTGTCATTATTATACTAACTAAGTATTTTTTAACGGTTATTGGGGTGAACATTACATTTACATATGCTATTTTTTGTATGTCCTTGACTAAGTATGCATACATTTTGTCATTATTATACTAACTAAGTATTTTTTAACGGTTATCGGGGTGAACATTACATTTACATATGCTATTTTTTGTATGTCCTTGGGACTTTATAAACGATTACCACAACCATTTACCTCAGAATTTACCTTATCATATTTTTATTTATTATTGAATATTATATATATATATATATATATATATATATATATATATATATATATATATATATATATTAAATGTGATATTAAATTCAATTGAAATATTAATGTAAGCCTATATCTATTTGTTTTATTATCATAATCTGCGGAACCCCGAACGTTAACTTAACTTAACTGATGACGTTTGCAGGGCATTCCAAATGAGCGGTATTGTCAGCGAAGTCCACTTCAACTGATGTACCGTGTTCAGGGAGTAGGGAGTAGTGAACACTGCTTAGGGACCCTGTCGAATGGAACGCAGCTCGATATTTATGAATGGGTCTTTTAATCTTTGACTCAAACGATTCGTTCAAACGACTGATCATTCAAGAATGAGACCGATGTTTATGAATGGGTCTTTGAATCTTTGACTCAAACGATTCGTTCAAACGACTGATCATTCAAATATTTAAGACCGATGTTTCTGAATGGGTCTTTGAATCGTTGACTCAAACGATTCGTTCAAACGACTGATCATTCAATAATGAGACCGATGTTTCTGAATGGGTCTTTGAATCTTTGACTCAATCGATTTGTTCAAACAGCTGAATCATTCAGTGATGAAAACAGGTGGTCGAGTGTTCCTGTGATATGTGCCGTGGTTCTGCTGTGAACTATTTTCGCTGCTGAAACGGAACAAAAACAGCCAATATTGCATCTAAAATGTAAGTGATTTAATGTTTTACTGTTTATTGAACTGTTGTAGGAAAACAATGTCAAATTTTCCATCGTGACGGTGTTGAGGAAAAATAATTGAGGTTGTTTAACATGTTTGAATTATAAAAACTCTATTTAGATTTTTATAAAAACTCTATTTAGTTTTTATAGGCAGTATGTTGTTAACTGAGTGTGTTCTGCGCTCATTTGTGTAGATTTCTGCTCGAGCATCAACGGTAACCTCACCGTCAGTAATAAACAACACTGACAGAAATGCAGCGCAATATGAAAGAGTTCGACTAAGCTTTAACAACCTATGAAACTAATAATGAACAATATGATACTAAAACGACACAAGCTTAATTTAAAATGTCTTAGGACCTACATGTAGGATATTTAGAGGTGGATAAACTCACTTTGGAGGTGGGCAAACGCTATTTCCGAATTTGGGAGGTGCGTAAACGGCGTTTACGTGCGTACGCCTCCACTACATTCCTGACGTTAATGTAATAACTAACATAACAAACGGTGAACAATAGTATTAGCTAATCTTTGTTAATGATAGTTAATAAAATCCAGCTGTTTATTGTTTGTTGTTCATGTATTAGTTCACAGTGCAATGTGTTAACAAATGAAGAGTTCAGAGGCAAAAGCCTCTAAGTGCCATTTGAAATTTTCTTCTAAAATGATCATTTTTATCAAGCTTGTATATTTAACTTCAGTAATTTCACTTAAATGGCAATGAAGATGACCTAATAATTGTCATTTAAGTGAAATTACTGAACTTAAATATACAAGCTTGTTAAAAATGGTCATTTTAGAAGAAATTTTCAAATGGCACTTAGAGGCTTTTGCATCTGAACTCTTCAAATACAACCTTTGAGTTTAATAATGTATTTTTTAAATGTTAAAATTAATATTTAAGGATTAGTTCACCTCAAAATAAAAATGTTCTGATAATTTACTCTCCCCAGTGCCATCCGAGATGTGCGTGTCTTTCTTTCTTTTTTGGAATTGATCAGAATGTGCATTATGTTATTTTCTCATACTATGTGTATTTGTGTTTGTAAGGTTGTGTGCTCCTTTGCTGTGAAATGAATTGAATTTTTTTTTAATAATAATAATAAATTAAATAAAGATGTCAGACGATTTTGGAGGAGAAAATGGAAGAAAATTAGATCGCCCTTCCCTGCCGTTTTTAACCGGAGTACACAGACAAATAACTTAAATAAATAGATGATGTGACGCGGGACGTTTCCCAGCGTGATGACGTAATGCCTGGCGCGTCGCAGACCAGCATATGCGAACAATTGTGGTTATATAAAGTATATAAATATTGTTGTTTTGTTTTTGTAGAAAACGTCCGACAGTTTGGCCAGAAAAGCCCCCGTTCCTCTGCTGATCTTCAGAGCCGGTGAATCCTGAAATGAAAATCCTGAAATGTTTTCCTCAAAAAACTTACTCTCTCTTCCACTGAAGAAAGAAGGACACGCACATCTTGGCATTAGGGTGAGTAAATGATCAGAAAATGTTCATTTTGAGGAGAACTAATCCTATAACTTTAATAACTAAAGATAACCAAAAATGTTAATGTTTCCAAACTTTTGACAGATATGTTTAAAATCCATTCACCAATGCAGCAAGTTAAGCAAAATCAACACATGAACTCAAAGGGCTCATTCTGAACGTGTTTCGGTTAATATGAATATCAGGCAGAACTCAATCCGGGCTGAAGTGTGTGTGTGTGTGTGTGTGTGTGTGAGAGAGATCTGGAGCTGATGGCGGATCGGCATCATTCACTGGATTTCACACACAAAAGATTCTCCCACACACACTTACACACACACACACACACCTCTGTTATTCATTCCACACTGACACAATAGAGCCAGTCGGACCGGCCGCGCGGCATTCAAGACACCATCATCATCATGACATGAGTTTAACACTCACACACACACACACACCATCATGACATGAGTTTAACACTCACACACACACACACCATCATGACATGAGTTTAACACTCTCACACACACACACACACACACACACACACCATCATCATGACATGAGTTTAACACTTTACTAACTCTTACAACGAGCACTCACAACTATTGAAATGTCTTTTCTTGATTTGTCACGACTGACTCATGAAACCTCATGAATAAGAAATTAAACTACAAACGTGAAAGAGAGTGACATTCTGGAAAATAACGTTTGTTATAATTTCCTACAAATATGTTTTCAGTCTGTAGATTTGATGGACGGAAAACGCATCACATTATATAAACATCAAAGGAAGGAAATCTCATGATTATCTTGAACCGTGAGGAAAGCGATCAGACGATATGTGGACAGATCATAGAAAACGGACATGATGAGGATTTTAATGAGCCTAAGTTACATTAAACCATCAAAATATGAGGACATTTTTGAAAACATGTTAAATGTGAGAGAAGAACAAAACAATAAACTCACTTAATTTAGGCTATCTAATGAAGTTATTAGACCAAAAGGTTAACATTAACTACACCCTAATCAATCATTACGATTTCATTGGTTCGTTCAGAATTTCTTTGTGCGACAGTCTGGCCAATTGACATGTTTCATTGCGTTATTATCAAGTATGAAACACTCGACTGCAAACACAACCCCTGACCTGAACACATCAACGTTTGATCAGTTCTTCTTCTACTGTACCTTGACTACATCATTTAGAAATTGTGTGTAAAACATGGTAAACAACTAAAACTCGCAAGACTAAAATTATAATCTTGGTCATTTTGTTCTTTCGATTCTCTTCTCGATTTTCTTCCGCTGTAAATCTCAAAACTATTCATAAAATCTAAGTTTCAAAAAGTGAATCAAATATAATGTTTACACACATAACTGAGAAACTTATTTCCATGACACACACACACACACACAAACATACACATAGCTCATCTCTACGTGCAGATCAGATCAATAACAAATCAGATTTCACAGGCTTTTTAAAGATTCTGACACACACACACACACACACACACACACACACTGCATGTAGGGAAGCGGTGCTCTTACCTGTCAGGTGTGTTTGTCTGGAAGAATTGAACTGAGTGGTTCTGTGAGTGTACAGCCACTGTCACACACTGACTCCGCCCACAGAGAGAGAGAGAGAGAGAGAGAGAATTTGAATAAAAAAAAACCTTAATTCATAATAATTCACACAACTTTTACAATAGAAACAAAAAATAATGAACTTCCCTCACAAAAGAGGAAAAGGGGGGGGGGGGGGGGGGTACAAAGAAAAAACTAAATCAAGCAGAGAAGCGACCGAACACCTCCACGTTTCCCTATTTAAACACAGTTACACGAGTAGAGTAACTCGACCTAGGACGGGGACACAAAATAAAACGTGCTTTTCTAGGTGTGTAAAGTGGATAACTATATTGTATGGCGAGATACCACAGCAAGATACCACACTTCGACTCGGCGTATATATATCTACCCAGACAGCAAACTGACATTGAGTCAACGTGGAAACGACGTCTCTCATGACATCAAAACAACGTTGATTTTGCTCATCAAATTAATGTTGAACCAACGTCAGACACATCATTCTTCAATGCTAAATGAAAATCAAAAATTGGTTTGCTTTCATAACGTTGAAACAATGTTGATTTCAGGTTGATTTTCTGTTAGTTTTGAAGAATGCCGCATCTGACGTTGGTTCAACGTTAATTCGATGAGCAAAACAATGTCAGATCGTTGTTTCGATGTCAGTTTGCTATCTGGGTAGTTTAATATGAAAAAACGGTGGAGTGTCCCTTTAACCGGCGGGATAAATGATTCTTGTACTCGACGTAAGTTTAAAAAGGGGTTGGTCTGGAGTAGCTTCATTATTCATAGGTGTGGTTTGGGCGTAACTGAAATAAACCAATCAGAGCATCATATCACTTGGCGCGCTTCAATCGGTCCACAGCCGAGGAGATCGATGTTCTCTCAGGGCCGTAAAAGAAAGAGAAGTGACATCGGGGACGGGACAAACACACCCAAAATAGCTTCGGTTAAACATGCATGTAATAATTTGGGTAAATGTGTAAGCTTTATGCCTATTTTTCCCATCGTCATGGACACAACAATGATTTCCCTCGTGTTTTAATAGTTTTCCTTATAATAATTGTATTGTTCATGAGACAACAATTAAGATTGTTGGCGTCTTTATTCCACGTTGTTGTACACAGCATATCTCCATTCCCACACCTGTCCTTAAAATGCACTTCAACTTGTACAACACATGACTGTCATCTGCTGGAGTCAATCTATAACAGCTGTGCTCATTACAGTAATGCATCATCTGCAAAAGGTAAAATGCATCTATGACTGCGTTTACATGCAGCCAATAACCCGATATTAGCAATAACCCGGTCGCAAACGTCCATGTAAACACCGGCAAAAACCCAAAAAATGCTCATATCCCAGATTTTAAAAACCGGGATATTATACCTGGGGTACCCCTTTTCTAACCCGAATTTTTGGTCATGCCCAAATTTTTGGTCATCACACTATGGCCAAGCATGCGTGCTCAAAATAGCATCTGAAAGTACGCGCAACGCGCCGCTGACTTTAGACCAGGTTAGTTCTGGTCAGCGGTGCAATTGTTTTCTGTAACATTAAAGTAGCACCAGGGATTGTTTGCGCCGAAACACGCCTCCTTTTTGCGCCCGACGTGCGTCTGTGGAGGGAAAAGCCGCTTTGCGCGCGTGCAAAATAGGAATGATAAATGCGTCAGTGTATAAAGTCATTTTGGCCGGGTTTTAACAATTTATTTCTATAGTTAACTACAGATAATACAGTCTAATGAGACTAAGTTGACATGTAGGTAAACATTACTTATAGTCAATGGAATGTTACCCTTAAAAAATTATTATGTACAAATGCGAACGTCCCCAAAATGAGGTTTAGACAGATGCAGATCACATCTCTGAACACATTTATCAACAAAATGTGGAATGCAGATAATTCAATACATAACACACACACATTTATCAGGAATTATAAAGATGCATCATCACACCGTGGCTTCCTCACAGTCCAGGCAAAGAAATTCATTTTGGAGCCCAAAATAGATCTAATTGTAAAATAAATAATTTTTCAGCATAGATCATTTCTATGAGGTGTCCAGAACAACATACTAAAATTCCTTAGAAATCCCAGTTGATGAAATATTTTAATTCTCATCAATCTGAGATGTGTGCCAGTATAAGGGCAACAGTACACCTCAATGGGGCTATTGTTTCCTTTACTCCTGTCAAAACAAAACTTTTTACAATGAAAGTATCCATGATAAGTAACAAATTTTGTATTACAAGTTTCTTTGAAAATGAATTTGAATATGCAAATGAGTACTATATAATCGAAAATGCCCAAAACACACCCTAATGGGCTTACAGTACTTTTTCCTTTAGGCTACTCCTATCACAATCAAACCTCGCACAGTGCAAGTATACATGAAATGTAACATTTTTGTTTTAACAGTTAATATCTCGTAAAACAAAAATGTATGTAGTTTGTTTCTAGGAAAAATGTATTTTAAATATGCAAATCAGGAAGAGACCGAAGACTCAAACTCTAATAGTAGTACTCGTGAACACAGCGGAGATCGGACACAAGCTGAAAGAATGGGTGCATCTTAAACCGCAAACAGTAACGGGATAATACGGTCAGGAACATCGAAACGTAAGGAGTAGATATTAACCACTGAAACGAAGGAGTAGCGGGAAACGAACAAAGGAAAACAGAAACCAACCAAACGAATGACCAAACAAGCACCGACACGTGAGGGCAAGATCATTTTATTAAAGACAAGAAAATAATGAAGGCACAAGATAATTAGCTATTCTATTAATATATTAATTTAACAAAATGTGATTTCCTTCATAAAGCGTAATTACTTTTATTAGAGCAGAAATGTATTTTCTATACAATCATTAACAGTAAATGAAAAACACTTTCAGAACAAACGTGAGCTGATCCTAAAATCAATGGAAAGAGATCAGTGATATTAATCTAGCGTTCTGATTGATGCCTGTATGAGTGTGTGATGGATGTTTGCTAATGTTGCGCTAATGTCAGAGTCAGAAGCCACACACAGGACGCCACGAACACGCCTGGAGCGAGACGGAGCGCGGCTGCAGATCCTGAAACACACACACACACACACACACACGAGTCATTAGTGCCCGACAGGCTCATCACGGCTCTGACGTGTCAGCTGATCAGAGTGGGCGTGGCTTACCTTGCACACTGACAGGGGCTGCCGCTGATTGGCTTAGAGCGGGTTGCGACTGCGTGTCGCTGCCGTTGGTGAGTCCGGAGCCCGGAGCGGATGATGTCACCGGATCGGATCGGCCCCCGCGCAGACCCAGATTGAGCGTGTCTAACTGAGACTGAGGCTGAGAGGAGATCCAGACCCGAACCGCAGAGTCGTTCTCAAACACCTTCAGATCCTCCACGGCAGAACCCATCAGAGCCCGCACGTCAGACACACTCAGACTCTGAAACACACACACACACACACACACGGCATACAGTCAGTCTGAGACCGACACAGAGCTGGACCTGTGAGTGTGTGTGTGAGTGTGTGTTACCGTTAAAACAGCTGGGCTGAGGCTTCTGAAGGTGCTAATGTCCATAGTGATGTTGTAAGAGGCCAAAGCCCTCACGTCCTCCACCGGAGCTCCACCTGCGCACACACACACACACACACACACACACACACACACACACACACACACACACACACACACACACAAGACATAAACAGTGACTCTTGTCCATCATTGTATGAAAGTCTTTTAAATTCCCCTTCAAATTAATTTAAAAAGGACACAGTACATACAAACACACACATTTATACTAATGTTTGAGTATACATTAGAGAGTGTGTGAGTGTGTGTGTGTGTGTTACCGAGGTAAGGGCTGATGAGGAGGTAGTTGATCCGGCCGCTGGTGTGTTGCGCTCTGAGAGAGGAGTTCGCGGTGACGTACAGAACCGATTTCTGCTCATATGAACACGAGGACAGATCCAGAACGTTTGCATTCCTGTACTCCAGGAGAGAGAGAGTGTGTGTGAGACACACAGAGAGAGAGAGGCATGAATGGGCGAGCTGATCTGATCACAGGGTTTCTGCAGGTTTCAGTAAGTCAAATTTAAGACATTTTAAGACCACAAACATTGAAATTTAAGACCTACACGACGCATTGCCAAAAATTTAAATTAAAAAAAATATTTGCAAAAAATTATTTTATATATGTGTGTGTGTGTAGGTGAAATTTGTACTTTGCATTTTCTACTGTAAAAACACAATTATAGTTGATTTAGTTGATCATACCCAGAGATGAAATGGCATGAACATTTAATTTCATGATTATTATGAAATCAATTTGCCAAATGTACAAAATCCAGCAAATAAATAAAATTAGCATTAATATACACTTTTAGTTTACATAAACATTAAAATACCATTAATAATGATGGCCAGATTTTTAAGGAGTGTCTTGCAACAGGTTATCTAGTAAAAATAGTCTTCACAAAAAAATGTTTTATTATCAGATAAACCTCACGTATTTCAGCCTTAAAATGGTCTTTTATAAAAAGATTGAGTCAAAAAATGATTCTCCATAACGACAAAGACGTTTTAGTAGTCAATGGATTTCCGCCACCGAGAAACGCTTGCTGTAACGTTAGCTCTGATACGAGATTTATTGACGGAGAAGAGAGAAACGCCGGTAGTGTTTGGGTGCGCCGCGATCCTTCATGTTGACTGTTAGCTTTCAGTGTTGATACGGAAGCGGCTGATTGGTTGATTCTTCAGTTCGTTTGTGGCATTCTGAATCTGAAATAGGTTTTTTCAGTCTCGCTGTGGATGCGACGCGCCTATATTTGAATGAACTTGAGCGCGCAAACCTGGTCTATGAACGGCCTCTTGGCGAGCTACCTCGTATCAAACCACGAGCTAATGCTAGCGCGCGAGCGGCGTGTTTAAACCGGTTTGAACCGGTTACGACTCAATACTTTTTTCTACTTTGTAATAACTTTCTGCAGCCAGAGTTTTGGCAAATGAACAGGTAAAATCTTTTTAAGACCTGACTAAATCAAATTTAAGACCTCAGATGAAAATCTAGCCGTTTTTACAGGCTGATCTCATGAAGTAGCGTGTGTATGACACGCCAATTCGTATTTCCATTTTTGGCGTGCTATCAAGACGCATAATCGCTTTTCAGCGTGTTTATGAACGCCGTTGACTTAACGTTATATAAATATAGGACTTACCTCAACCCTGTCCCTAAACTTAACCGTCACTGGGGTTAATGGCATTTATGACTGGACATTTGACGCGCGTGTACAGACACGCGGAATGACGCGGACGTTAATGGCGTAGACATACACGCAAACACGCGGATAGCTCAAAATGCGTAGAGATAACACGCCACTTGACTCGAAAGTGGCGTGTATGATTACGCAAAAGTCGTGATGTCATGTTGGTTTTTAAGACTTTTTAAGGCCTTAAATTTAAAGTTCAGAATTTCAGACTTCTTTTTAAGACCCTGCGGACACCCTGTGTGAGTGTGTGAGTGTGTGTCGTACCCCAGGTCTCCAGCTGTGATGCTCTGCAGTGTGGAGACGTTCAGAGAGCACAGGTTCGAACCGATGACGTTCAGCTCGTTAGTTCCAAGAGTGTGACCGGGCACGCTCAGATACCGCAGGATCACCTCCGCACTCTACAACACACACACACCTTACTGTACAGTGTTTCCACATTTACTTTATATATCATTCCATCGCCACAGGAGCCGGTTGGTCCCAGAATACACTGCATTAAACACACACACACACACACCTTGTTTCGGTCCCATAGCCCGTTGCGTTTGTCCATCAGAGCATTGAGCGTGTCGATGCTGGTGATGCTCCACGTCCTGATCTCCTCCACCGTGGCTTGCCGTGAGACGGACGTGAGCAGCTTCAGAACGCTGTCGGTCAGACCGCCGGGATACACCTGAAACACCAGCAGCGTCACACACACTCTCGCTTCACACACACACACACTTCACACGCGGCTCACCTGCTTCAGCTTGTTCAGAAGCACTCTCTGGAAGTCGTCGTCGTCCACCTTCTCTGCGACGGCGGCCAGGTTATCCCGCAGGACTCGCGGGTCCAGACAGGCGTCCAGCTGAGCCGAGGTGTAGCCGAAGGGGAAGGAGGGGTCAGCGATGATGGCTTCTGTGATGTTGCCTGCGGTGCAGACTGACACACACACACACAACCATCAGACCCTGCAGTCATCCGGACACGTCACAATTCACTATTAAACAATCTCCCTTACTGGTATAACTAGTCAGTCCTTCCAGAAAAACACATTTTTTTTGTGATTGTTGCGAGCAAAAATCCTTGATTACGCGGCCCGTTTTCTTTAAAAATGCGATGGAATATGCGGATATTTATGCAATTTTATGCGATGAAATTGCGGGAACTTGCAAAAATTGTGGGAACTTGCGGTTTGATGAAAAAGAGAAAAAAAAGTGATTCCCCCAACACCCTGTTCTCACTAGGCTACTATCTTAATGTAAAGACTCATTTCTTATTACTTCCTTTGATAAGCAAGCATACTACATCATAGAGAGTGCTGTGAATATTTAATTTCTCATCTTGTTTTATTTCAGACTGTGACGAGTGTAAATAAGGTGTGGCCCCTTTAAGAGCTGCACGCTCCTGTTGAACTCTCTGCAGTGTTAGATGTGCGCCTCCAACGCCCCATGTGTGCAGGTAAGTTCTGTTTGATGCTAATTATTTTATCTTATGTTGTTTATTAAGTAACGATGTGACGGTAGAACGTGTGACAGACAGTTTTACGAATTTGATTTGTGAGATGTCGATCGCCTCCGTGAGTCTGTCTGGCCTCTGCTGTCAGCTATCCCGTCGCGTAATTGCGTCACTTCATAACGTTCCCATGGAAACAGGGGGAAATGGCTGCTCTTATTTGAAGCAAACGCAACATTTTTTAACTTTCTGCTAAGATACATGTGACTTTTTTGCAACGAAAATGCGAGGATTATGAAATTATGCAAACCACACATATTTTGCACGGAAATCGGCGGGTTTAATCGGAAAAGTGCGGCGTATTTGAAAAAATGCGGCCCCCGCATAAATATGCGGACTTGGATTTTGCATTGAATTCAGCGATCGCATAATCACGTTTCTTCTGGAGGGACTGACTAGTCTCTTAAATACAGAATACAAGTTGCAGAATTTAAGTATATTTATTTAATCATCTGTATATGCCACTGTGTGTATGTGTGTGTGTGTGTTACCTGCGGAGCGTCTGATTCTTGTTTTCGCGTCTAACTCAGCGTTGCAGTTCTTAAAGAGTCTCTTTAGTTTCGGCTTCTCCGTGTTTCTCGTCCTCAGGAACGGCATGAACCCCTTCATGTACGTCCTCTTCACAGACTGTAACACACACACACACACACACAGAATAAAGCAGCGGTACACACACCTGGAACACAAGAGAGAGCTGAGAAGAAGAGAATGAACGTTCGTACGGCGCTGAACCGCTGCCAGAAGACGTCGGTGAAGTAGAGCGGCAGGATGTCGAGTCTCTGCAGCGTCTGCTGGTCCCACACCGAAGAGTTCCTGAAACACACGTGTGTTACTCACAGAGTCCTCACTCAACGCTCTCTGCCTCCTGAAGCTCGATCTCTCACCCGTAGGACGTGTTTCCCGAGAGCAGCAGAGTTTGCACAGCGCTGATCTGAGCGTCGGACAGGTCTCGGCAGTTCTTCAGGCGCTCTATGATGGCTGGATCCGAGTTCTGGATGTAGACGGGCTCCAGCGTACATGACAGATTCCCCAGAACCTCCACCTGATCCCTGTTCAGACTCGGGCCAGAGATGCCCTACAACACACACACACTAATGATTACTACAGTCTGGGGTGGATGGACATACACAGTGTGTGTGTGTGTGTGTGTGTGTTGCTCACCAGACAGCTTCGAGCGTTGTTGAACAGAGTCGTCTGTTTATCGAGGACGCTGGAAAGAACAGAGTAATCGGCCGTTCCCACAGCGCTGAAATACGACCGGCAGTTTTCCTTCACCACCTTCTCGTAGCTGACAAACAAAAACACATCAATTAATAAAAATAACAAAACAAATGTCTGAATAATTTTAAGTCAAGATGCATTTACTGGAGAAGCAAAATGACTGAAGATATGAAGTCTTGCTCTGTGTGTTGCTGTCTGTCTGAAAGCACTCTCGTGCTTCTGATTCAAATTGTTTTGATGTAAAGCACTTTGAATCCCCATTGTGTATGAAATGTGCTTTAATGAATAACATTGCCTTGCCCAATAAATGTTAGTGTCACTGACCTGTAGTAAAGCAGCATTTCTGAAGGCAAGTCTGAGAAGCTGGACGAGGACTCTTCTTTCACGTATTTGTGCATGCACATCAGCTGGAAAACGACAAGACGACAGTCACAAACCTGGCAAACATACACGCGTCAGGCGTGTCATGTCCAGGTCTGAAGCATCATGGGTACCTGACTCTCCTTCAGCTGGACCTTCTGCCGGCCCGGCCGGCTCCTGCAGGCTCTGACCAGCTGCCTGACCTTCCCCTCTCCCAGCGTCTGGGCCGAAGTGCAGGTGAAACCCTGGAGCAGCACCTCGGACAGCCTGCAGAGGGAGACACACACACACACTCTCTCAAACGCCTGCTGTGTGGACCACGAGCTGATACTCTCGTCATATTCCTGAGTCACTTACTCCTCGGTGTCCGTACTGACACTGGCCACCGAGCCGAACAGCACCTCAGCCTATGAGCCAACACAACGAGCAGAAATCAGCACAACATAAGGCACATGTTCAGCTCCATCCGCAAGAAAAGGACTCTTTAATCAGGGTTTTAAAACTGCTCGAAGCTGAGATTTATGAATATACAGGCAAAGCTTTTGGAGTGGTTGTAGAAAATTTGTGCCTACGATTGTTTTGTGTTTTAACACAATCCCCCCCCCACCCCCAATCGCACCTGCTCCTGCGTCCAGCGCTTGTTGTTGATCAGGGTTACATTGACAGACTCCTGGGGAACCAGCAACACCCGCGGGATCGAGCCAGCCAACACATCCGGGACGTTCTCGAGGACTTTAGTTTCATCGATGGACACGATCTGGGGACAAAAGGACAGAGCGTCTGAGAGCCGCTGCGGATGAAGAGGAGAGCGCTACTGTTACAGGCGTCTGAGCGGCACCTTCATGACGTAAACGAGCTGCAGGATGACCGGAGCCGAGAGGATGTTGCTGATGAAAGTGGGATTGCGGGAAATGCCCAGGAGCTCCGAGGAAGTAATGCTGGAGATGGTTTCCGACGGAACGCCCTTGACTAGCGTCCCGAGAGACAGCAGGGAAGAGCCGGTGTCGATCTGAAAAACATCACCGAGGCTTGACTCAGAAACACAACAGTCACTTGTTCTCATCCTTATTATATTTTATTATATTGTAAAGAAATATTAGACATTGTCAAAAGCGATTATTGACCATGCTTTCTGACAGTCCGCAACCAGTCCTACTTGAACCGCTCCCAGCGGGATTCAATCCTGGTGTCTACGATGTGGCAGGCGCTAACAAGGACGCTAAAGACCATAGCCGCTATCGTCAGTCGCTAGCGCCTCGAGGCCAGAAGAGTGAGGTTTACACACACAGCTCTTACTGGCCAACGTTACACTCACCTCACTAAATCTGACTTCCATCTGGGTCACGGCACCAAATGTAGTCAGTCGTAATCTGAGCGGGATTCAAACCAGGTCTCTGCCATGGGACGCGGATGCGCTTACAAGGACGCTAAAGACCATAGCCACTATCTTCAGTCGCTAGCACCTTGAGGCCAGAAGAGTGCGGTTTACACACACAGCTCTTACTAGCTTGATCAATCGGTATTGTAAAAAGTGCTATTGAAATGAAGGAGACGTAACTTGACTAGCCTACGCACCGGCGGGTCGAGTAAGACCGGTTACGTGTGTAGTGCTCACTTTTTAGGGGCATTTGCCCTACACAACGAGTGTTATTGAGACTCACAGGAAACTTGGACTCAATGAGAGTTTGTATGACTGCATTAGCTTGGCCCTGGTTCCAGCCGTCGACGGCGCTGAGAGTTGACAGCGCGCTCTGGATGACATCAGAGGAGGCGGAGCTTATCTGCCCCTCCGTCAGGCTGACGCTCTGACTCCCGAGCAGCTGAATGGTGGAGGAGGAGATGGAGGGGAGATTGGCAGCGAGGGCAGCTGTGATCTGAACACAGGATGATGGGAAATGTGTCAGTGCTGCAGGTCATAAGCAGTAAACGGATCAAAGAATCGGTCGACGGCTTGATTGATCACCTCGGCGCTTTCGGTTCCATTGCAGAAGACATCGATTCGTTGGATGAGCAACAAACTGTCTGATGGTCCCAGAAGCTCACAGGCAAATGACGGGATTCCACACAGGACCTGACCCGGCAGCCTGTACACACACACACACACACACGCGTGAATATCCAGTTGCTCTGCTTTAGTCGTGCTTGACGTCCGTGAGTCGCTGCGATACGTACCTGACGGGGTTGAAGGTCGGGTTCTGGTTGTACAGCTCTGTGATGTAGTAGCTCACCACGCTGGACTGGACTGCGGTGCTGTTGAGCAGCTGAAGGTTCTCCGGGTCTTCTAAGAACACTCCGATCTACACAATAACAAGAGCGCTGTTACTGCAAACACTTCTCTTGAAAGTGCAAACATGTGTGTTAAGATGAATCGCTTGTTGTATTCATCATTTGTAAATCGCTTCGGATAAAAGCATCTGCTAAATGTAACGTGTGTGTGTGCGTTACCTGGTTAGATGACACAAAGGAGTTGAGGTCAGGCAGAGTGACGTAGCTGATGAAGACGCCAATGTAGCTGACAAGCCAGTTTGTGGAGTTCAGCTGAGGATCTGAAGCGTTATAACACCGCGGAGAGCCACCTGTACACACACACAATTACCATTATAATATACACACACATACTCATTTCCACACAACTTTATAGCTATGAAACATATACCAAGCACACAATCGTACCGCTTGTGAGATACGCCTTTATGGAGCTGTAAACATCCTCTGGGGTGAAATCAGTTTTGGAGAAGTTGTAGTTGTTTCCAAGAACTGAAACACTAAACACACACACACACACAGTTAGTACAAAGCAAGACATCCGTGTGGAGATATTTGTTGTACAGACGTACAGTGCCCTGAAGGGCAGGCAGGCGGCGCTGTTGAGTTGCGCTGGGCCGATGAGCTGTGAGGTGAGCAGCGGCAGGTACTGCACGAGTCTAGACTCCAACCACTGATCCACCTCAGACTGGACCTCCAGCTCCAGAACCCGAGGCCACACGCAGGACAGCACCTCCCGGGCCAGAGCCGGCGAGCCCAGCGGCTCCTGCAGGACACACACACACAACGACTCAGTGTCCCGTGATCTCGCATTAAGTACACTTAAAATGATCCACACTAGCGCTGCCCGGTTAATCGCACTTAAACCAATTTGTCTCATCACGGTTATGAAGTGGCGAATGCTGTGATTGTGATGGGCAGCATGTCAGTGAATATAAGTGGAGCAAATCAACGGAACCACACACGAATGGTGTAAAAAGTATGATTCTGTTAGTAAGACTGATGTCATGTGTGGCGTCCTACCTTCTCCAGATACTGTGCGGTGCGCTGATACTGGCGGAGCAGATCGCAGAGGCCCGAGCCGTTGCCCAGGGCTAGCGGCGCCTGCAGGAACTCGCTCAGCTCCGCGGTGGAGATGGAGCTCAACACCTGCGGGAGGACAGCGGGTCAGCAGAGAGAGAGAGAGAGAGAGCGGGCGAGAGAGAGAGAGGACCATACGCTACCTCAGGCCTCCTGCCCACAGGGATCAGAGACTGCAAGCCGTTCACGTCTGGAAACCCGAAATGGAGGAAGGAAGTCTTGAGGAACTGGTAGAAGCTCCCGTTGCCATAGCAGCGAAGCGGCTCCGCATCTGCAGGGACAACATCGTCAGGGTCCGTAGATGGAGAAATAGATGTGAGTGTGTGTATGTGTGCATGTGTGTACCTGTGAGTAATTGTTGGATGTTGTTATAGATCTGAAGTTGTGTGTTGTCATCCAGAGCCGTTCTTGAAGAGTCCAGCACATTTACACTGCACCACAAACACACAAACACAGTGAGTGAGTGAACCCTCTGTACACCCCATGAAAACTGTCACTGAGCTGAATGTCGGAGTCTTACGCCTCCTGTCTGACGCCGCAGCCGCGAGTCCTGACGATGTCGAAGTACCGCGTGACATCGGCCGAGCTCAGAGCCGACAGCAGAGGCGCGAGTCGAGCCGAGAGCCAGACCGACACCTCAGCATCGCTGAGAGACGGAGACGCCAGCCCTGCTCTCCCGAACACCGTCTGGAGGAACGCCTGCTTCACCTCCGCAGAGTAGTTCAGCTCATTCACCTGTCGCACACGCCAGGGGACGCGTCAGCGGGGAATACAGCAATATATCTGCGCATCACAGCTCAAAAATGACATTACATACTTGGATGTTGGGAGAAAGATGATCAAAAAAGTTTGAAAGCTGCGGCGTTTCAACAGCACTCATCACGGTGAACACGTCCTGCGCTCCGCGGAGCCGTGAAGGATCGGAGCAGAGCTCAGACAGCTGGGGCACTGTTAGCAAGAGTGAGGCTGCCACCTGGTGGAGAGAGAGAGACAGGTATTAAAACACTCACAGAGAGAGAGAGAGAGAGAGAGAGAGATGAATACAGAGTCTCTCACCCCATTGAAGTCTCGCTTCAAGTTGATCAGTTCAGTAAAGGAGGCAAATATGCGGAAGCGGCCGAAGTGCTTTAGCAGCCAGTCAGAGTCACTGCTCATACTCTGCACACAGGACTGACCTGAAACATCACATATTACACATTAATAATACACACGAGATGAACACACAAAAACTGGGCTTCATGTTTTATGTGGACTTTCCATAGACGTAATGTTTTTTTTTAAACCTAGCCCTAATCCTACCCAATCACACACACACACTAACCAGACCCCTAAATCCTACCCATCACATTTTCAATAAAATCACTTCTGACCAAATATTTCCCCATAAGGACAAAAATGGCATTTTGACTCTCACACACTCCCACACACACACAGAAACAGTACCTTGGCTGGGCTGATGGGACAGATAGTCGCGTGTGAAACGGTACACACTCGCACTCTGAGTCAGTGTGAGGCTGCTGAAAACGTCATCACAGCCTTTCAAGCTACAAACAGAAATACAGGAATGAATGGATGAAATACAGACGGTCCCAATGCTTTACTGTGGTCCAGGATGAGGTTCAACATTGATTATAATAATAAATGTAATTTGAAATGCAGATCAGCAGAATGATATCTGGAGGATCAGGGAATGGACTTTTACCAATCACAGAGATAAATTACAATTTAATAGATATTTAAAGATGCCCTATAATGTGAAATTGAATCTATGTTGGCATAGTTAAATAACAAGAGTTCAGTACATGGACATGACATACAGTGAGTCTCAAACATCATCGTTTTCTCCTTCTTACTTAAATCTCGTTTTTGAAAACACCCCTGAAAAACAGGCGAATCTCCACATAATACCGACTTCGACGTAAAAGTCGGGATCATTAATATGTATGACTCCAAACATTTGCATATGCCAGCCCATGTTCAGTGACAGGCGAGACGGAGCTGCGCAGCGGAAGCATGGCAGTTTATCAGTGTTCGGATCTACACATTAATACAGAAGTATATTTTAGTTCCTTCGTCCGAGACTCTGAAGAAACAATGGATTAATTTTATTTTCTCTGGAAATTTTGTTTCCTCAACTTGCCAAGAGCTGGTCTCGGATCGAGCTGACGTGTTATTGTTCAAGTTCAGACAGGTAATCTTTCACTTCAAAATCGTTCAATACTGTTTTTGCATCAGTAATTCAGGCCAGTGATTAAAAATAAACTTCACATCGTTTCTTTTAGTAGGATGAAAAAAAATCGTATTTAAATTGTGAATTATATACAGAAAGAAAGCGATCAAAGAACAATCACAGCGCGAGTTTATCTGGACACTTGCCAAACTCGTTATGAATTCAATGACGCACGTTACACTGAACAACGAAGCTCTAACGTTAACTGTATAGAGAGACTGCATTGCAATGATAAGATCTTCATTCTCGCGATGGACACACTCACTGTCCTTTGCTTGCTCAATCACAGCAACACTTTATGTGATGGGAATAGATCTAAATACTTCAAAAACATCTCACGATTCGTTAATCTCGATCGCTGTAATAGTAAAAACCTATAATAGCTGTAGTAAAATTATTCGAGAGAGTTTCACATGTAATAGCTTGTTTTCACGTGACGTCACGCCACTGCGTTGCCATGGCGCGAACCGCAGATGAAGGGTAGGAAGTGATTTCTATATTTAGGAAGCAGTAACACACTCAAAATGCATATGTTTTGCGTCGTTTATGGTTGCTCAAATCGATCAAACCACGAGGAGTTTTTATCGTGTGCCCAAAGTTGTTGTTCATAAGGGGGGAAAATACAAGACATTGACAGAAAAACACCGGGAAATGCCTTGCAAACATACGTCTGCGGTCGAGAGGAGGCGAATGGGAAAATGCCTGAGTGTGTGCAGTGATCACTTCGTCAAATGTGAGTTAATAGATTATTTATGTGGCTTATAATTACATTATTCAGGTGTTTAAATACACTTATGTGGCTGTTTGTGTAACGTACCAGTTTCTGAACTTTGTAAAGTCAAAGTATGTCTGTAAGACGAGTTAGTTGCTGATATCTACAGTCTCGATGGCAGGCAAATCTCTTGAAAATCTGTCCTCTTTATAGTGTAAGGATCACGTCAAACATATGTTTCGATTTTCTAAAACAATGGTAGGGGAAACACTGCTGTTTTGCCTTATACATAACTAGCTCGTTAGCGAATCAATAAATATATAGGCTATTGTAAACTTTACCAATATCAATATGCTAACTTGATGGTGAGTAATAAAATACAACTTATTTGTTTATCTTCATAATGATTGTTAGATTTTTTTTATTTACATGTGTTTCTGACATGGTGTCACTACATGCACTCCTTCCTCTCCGCTCGTCTCAGGTAAATAATAATGCGTTTTCAGCTCAGCTGTCGGACTCGCGCGTTCATGTGTTTTGGGGGCGTGGCTTTCGAAGGAGCCCAGAAGGGAGGGGGTGAAGTGAATGGAAATAATGAGCTGTCTTTAAAACAGTCGCGAGAGGTCTACAGACACTCGATTTTTATACTTTCTTTTTCAGAGTACTTAGATTTTAATTATGCATTGATATATACAGAAAGTTTAAAGAAATTTGAAAAAAATTAAATTAAAAAAATTAAAAATTAAATTAAATTCTGACCTACACTACCTTTAACTAGCTTGTATCTAGTTAATCAAAAAAGAGTATCTTGTAACCTGAGGAACACTGTGAAGACTCAATGCTCACTGTTTATTTCTATGCATTGTGTGAGTTTTAGGAAGCAAATGTATGATTTTCCCAAAAGGACAGCTCTAGATCAGGGCCTTTACACTGATGACTGGACTAACCCAGGGTCAAATCTTGACTAAGGACTCAATGTTTTACAGGTGGAGCTCACATTTCTCTGTAAGAATCGCAGCTGATGGTCTTCGGGATGACAGAGAGACTATCTGGACCGATCCCAGGGAGGAACAGGTGCAAGTAAGTCTGGAACCACAGGGCAAATGTCTGCGGGTTGAAGGTTTGAAATCTGGTCGCCAGGTTCATCAAGGTCATGTTCAGGATGACGCTGCTCACAGCACTGTTGATGCTCGATACGTTTCTCTGAAAACAAAACACAATGTCCACAGATCCTCTTAAATGGCACTGGGCACTGAGTACATCTGAATCAACATTTATTTAGAAAAAAAAATGCACACACAAGTAGAGTAAAAACGATACACACCTGTGCAGAAGAGCTGATGAGTTTGTTAAAGAAATCATCCAACTGGTTCTGGTCTGGAGAGTTTACAACATATCCAAACACTTCTCTGACGGCAGACTCATCCTCCAACAGACCCGGCGTCAAGACCCGCTCTACCTTCTGTTCATTGGTGAGAGAGCCATACACCGCTTCCTGCAACGTGAACATACATAAATGAAGGGTTACTTATATTAGGAAATGAAACTTGGATTCCAGACCAGGACAAAGAACTTGACAGCAATGAGAGTGGTTTGAACAGAGTTTTTTACCTTAGAGATGTTGAATTGTGCCAAGTCAGAATAAGGCACATAGGTGAAGAACTGACCGAGGTTCAGATCCAGCCAGGCAGTGTCATTTTTGATGTCCTGATTGCAGGCTGCAGAATGTAGACAGTACAATTATGTCAAGTGTTGACATTAATGTACGGTATATTAATTCAAGATGCACTTTTATTCAAAGCTACTTAAAAACGTATGTATGTATGATACAAACGGACACACCTGGCTGATTGATCTGGTTCACAGACTGCTTAAGGTACAGCAATAGACTTGCAGCAATTTCCTCTCTTCTTTTGGCTGGCATTTGTGAATAGGCTGTACTAAGTCCTTCAACACTGTGAACAACAAGAGATTCACTGACATCACGATTCTCACAATATCTGTTTTATGAGTGTTTACATACAATACTGAATATCATTATAGTTAAAACAAATAGCAGCCCATTTACACAGCTAAATGAAAAAAGAAAATCCTCAGCGAAACAGTTAAAAATATTAAGACAAATTGTCAGGAACATTTTAGAGAAAAGCAAACAAATAAAAATAGTCTGAAAAGCTACTTGATAAGAGACTATACTTAAAATATTTATATTTCTCTATTATAACATTATCTACTCTTGGACCAAATTGTGCAGCAAAAGAACACATAAAAGATGTATAAGTATTGAAAGTGTGAGATTTATAAAAAGCTTTATCGAATAACTCACATCACATGGTAGTTGGTGCAGCTGATGCCAGCTGTGACTGTAACCAGCATTTCCGGGGTGAAACTGGGGAGGATGGGGATGAGCTTCACAGTGAACCACGTAACCCAGACAGAGGCCTCAAATTCCTGGATCTTCGATCCGATGATTATGAAGGTTCGGTTCATCATCACGTCTCTGGCGGCAGGGGTGATATCGGGACTCTGCAAAAACACAAAACCAGGATTGTGAACGGCGCTGTAAGAGACTACCGTACTTTGGGCTATTCTCCACGGCATCAATGCGATCTCTGTCAGACACTTTGACTCATTGACTTGCCTCGGGAGCTGCGCTCAGTGCCGTCAGAAACTCCTCCACGTTCTGGAAAGCGTCGCCTTCCTCCAGTCGGTCGAACACAGCGCTGATCTGGTTGGTGTTGTTCAGTACTCCAGAGCTCAGAGTGAGTTTAGCTACTTGGGTAGGGGTCAGCAGTGCCAGTGATTCAAACTAAAGCACACCATGGACACAGATTCAACAGTTTATATTAAAAAAAGAATACTAATAATAAACATTTTTTTAAATAAATGACAGTTCACACGAGCTACTGGAGCAAGCCAGAAAATGTTACTCACACTGGAGAAATTTTCATTCAGGGACTTCAAATCCTCCAAGTCAGCGTAGCTGGAGAAATTGCCAACGTTCTTCTCAAGCCAGTCAGCACTGCTCGTAGTTTTGGAAAGACAGGCAGGATCTGGATTGAACACAGAGCATTGGGGGGATTCATCAGAGCACCACTGTACAATTGTGAGCAAGCTGAAATAACTGTGACAAGCTGAGACGTTGACGCACGCTTAGGGAACTACAGCACGAGAGATGGCAACTCAAGGCAGTGATGGCACTAAAAAGTACCTTTCAGGTCGTCTCTCGACAAGAAGCGCTGGACGAATTGAGTGAAGACGGCCCGTTTCTGCTCCTCCGCCATGAGGGATGCCTGACGACCGAGAGCCTGCACCCTGGATCAGGAAAGATCAGCGAACGTCACGGATTGCCAGACTTAACTCCGCTAAACACCGCTTGAGGGTTTCCACAGCACTGAGCATACTCACACAACTTGGTAGGTGTCGCAACTGAAGTTCTTGGAGCTAAGGCAGGACAGAAAGTCCCTAGAGACTGCTGACAAAAATGGCCTCAGCCTGTCCTGGAACCAGGCGGCAACGAAGCTGGCATCCGTCAGCTGTGCAGCGCTGAAGTTGTTGACTTTCACCTCTCCAATGGCATCGAGAACATGGGACTGAGGCTGACCATTGGGTAGGGTCTGTAAAAATAATGGGGCACGTCAATTCAGAGCTCTGAGGCGGCACACCATTTTCTGTTCCATAAAAAGCAGGGGCGTCGCCTACCATGTTGGAGAACTTTGACAGAGCATCCTCCAGAACTCCTGCCACTTTCTGGAAGAAAAGCTTCCACGTCTCCGTGCTGACGCTCGTGCCGCTTGGCGCCTTGCAAGTCAGCAGCGTGAAGATGTCATCAGAGGACAGAGATGATGCAACCTTGGAAGAGGTGGACAGATTCAAGCAGTCAGAGACACAGGACACTTTGCAAAGACGAGCGCTCGGGTGCAGAGCTCATGGAGGACTTACCGAAGAGCAGGCATAATCAGAGATGTTGAAGCCGCACAGCCCAGCCGAGGCATTTGCAGACCGACGCTGAGCATCAAGTTGACCACTGCCAAGCACAAAATCACGATTCCCATTTACAACACTTTCTGAGGCCTACCTCTGCTTTAAGTAGATACCAAACCAATACTCACCGGTTAACATCTTGACACAGCCTGTTTTCTGTAAAGGAAGACCAAAAAATAACAGATCAGATGGAGAACTTTCACATGCTACCTTATGAGGTTATTGCAAAAGGACTCAATTCCATCAATCGCAAACTGCCGTTGCGTGTTCCGACTCACCATCTACTACTGTTTCAGTGCACTATTGCGAGAGAGGATGAAGCAGAAAGAAAAGGGAAAACAATTATGAACAGCTTCTCTTGGGCTTTAACTCAACTCATTCGCCATCTTAAACAGGGAAGTACTTACGAAACCGACGGGGCGAGGGGGCGTACAGTCTGAAGAGAAGCCAAGAAAAAAGAGATTTCGGGTCAATACGAGGCCACTGGCATATGGCTTACATACACATGCATTTTGTCAGAATTCCTTTGTCATGCCATACCTTCTCCTTGTGACTGGACAAGTTGGTCTACACTGGACTTGAGCTCCACTTTAAGTCCAGATGGGAGAACTGCCAAAGCCGCCTCCAGGCCTTTCAATCTAAAGAAACATACAAAATGCAGATCTTCAGTGCTTATTTCTACAGACTGCATACAAACTTAAAACCGAAGGTGCCAGGTTTCTCACATTGCACTGTAAGAGTCACAGGTGAGGTTGGTGGGGATCACCACCAGAACTGAAGGACGGAAGCTGGCCAGCAGGACCACCAGATTGATTTGAAACCACAGCTCGTAGTCACTCGTTTGGAAGAGGGGGAATTTGGGAGCCAGACCAGTCAAAGTCAGGTTCAGCATTGTGTCTCGGACTTCCACGTTTGTGATGTAGGTTACGTTTTCCTGGAGGAGGGAGGGAAACAGAGCCTTCTTGTTCAAGAGCATCACAATCGTGGTCTAGGCCAATTAGGATAATCAGGTTCATCTAAAAAAAAAACATTAAAAAAATTCACCTCCTTGCTGACTTCCACAAATTTTTCAAAGAATTTCTCAAGCTGATTATCATCTGGGGATTTTAGGATGCTGCTCAACACCTCCTTCACCACGTTCACATTTTCAAGAGCACCGGTGGACGGATCCAACAGCAGCTCGGCTTTCTGATCAGGTGACAGGGTTTCCAGCGCCGCCGTCTAAGGTGAATGTAACACCAAGGAAACAGCAGGAAGGATTGTTAGCGCTCTGCTTTCTGGCCAACACTTAAGCACTAGTACAAGTGCCAATCAAATTCTCTATTAAAGCTGCATGTCAACAGAAACATAAGAGAAGGTTGTTATTTTACCCCGCTGACGTTCAACTCCTTAAGGTCCGAGTAATTGGCCAGTGTGGTGAATGGGCCCAAGTTGGCCTTAAGCCAATCAGCATCGCTGGTAATGTTCTGCCTGCAACCTGTTTTTAAAGATAGGAGTGGAGGAAGATCAGTGTGCATCCCTGCACTGTTATGAAGTTGACACACACAACTACGGTGAGCTCTCAGCTGGGGGGAAAAACCCCCACTGCAACGCAGTCTATTCTGGCAATAGAGGGATGCCGCAGAAGGATGCTCTGGAAAGGCCTACCTGGAAGGCTAAATTGGGTGGCAAATTTCTTCAGGTGCTCCACCAGAACTTTGGTTATCTCCTGCGTCCTGATGAGTGTCATTTTGTGGAACACAGATCCCAGTCCTTTAACACTGCAACAGAAAGCCACAGAGGGTCATTGTGTGGATGCATTGGTGCAGATCTACAAACTTCCTTTCTCCAAATTCAGGCACTCACATCACATGGTAGTTGGTGCAGCTGATGCCAGCTGTGACTGTAACCAGCATTTCCGGGGTGAAACTGGGGAGGATGGGGATGAGCTTCACAGTGAACCACGTAACCCAGACAGGGGCCTCAAATTCCTGGATCTTCGATCCGATGATTATGAAGGTTCGGTTCATCATCACGTCTCTGGCGGCAGGGGTGATATCGGGACTCTGCAAAAACACAAAACCAGGATTGTGAACGGCGCTGTAAGAGACTACCGTACTTTGGGCTATTCTCCACGGCATCAATGCGATCTCTGTCAGACACTTTGACTCATTGACTTGCCTCGGGAGCTGCGCTCAGTGCCGTCAGAAACTCCTCCACGTTCTGGAAAGCGTCGCCTTCCTCCAGTCGGTCGAACACAGCGCTGATCTGGTTGGTGTTGTTCAGTACTCCAGAGCTCAGAGTGAGTTTAGCTACTTGGGTAGGGGTCAGCAGTGCCAGTGATTCAAACTAAAGCACACCATGGACACAGATTCAACAGTTTATATTAAAAAAAGAATACTAATAATAAACATTTTTTTAAATAAATGACAGTTCACACGAGCTACTGGAGCAAGCCAGAAAATGTTACTCACACTGGAGAAATTTTCATTCAGGGACTTCAAATCCTCCAAGTCAGCGTAGCTGGAGAAATTGCCAACGTTCTTCTCAAGCCAGTCAGCACTGCTCGTAGTTTTGGAAAGACAGGCAGGATCTGGATTGAACACAGAGCATTGGGGGGATTCATCAGAGCACCACTGTACAATTGTGAGCAAGCTGAAATAACTGTGACAAGCTGAGACGTTGACGCACGCTTAGGGAACTACAGCGCGAGAGATGGCAACTCAAGGCAGTGATGGCACTAAAAAGTACCTTTCAGGTCGTCTCTCGACAAGAAGCGCTGGACGAATTGAGTGAAGACGGCCCGTTTCTGCTCCTCCGCCATGAGGGATGCCTGACGACCGAGAGCCTGCACCCTGGATCAGGAAAGATCAGCGAACGTCACGGATTGCCAGACTTAACTCCGCTAAACACCGCTTGAGGGTTTCCACAGCACTGAGCATACTCACACAACTTGGTAGGTGTCGCAACTGAAGTTCTTGGAGCTAAGGCAGGACAGAAAGTCCCTAGAGACTGCTGACAAAAATGGCCTCAGCCTGTCCTGGAACCAGGCGGCAACGAAGCTGGCATCCGTCAGCTGTGCAGCGCTGAAGTTGTTGACTTTCACCTCTCCAATGGCATCGAGAACATGGGACTGAGGCTGACCATTGGGTAGGGTCTGTAAAAATAATGGGGCACGTCAATTCAGAGCTCTGAGGCGGCACACCATTTTCTGTTCCATAAAAAGCAGGGGCGTCACCTACCATGTTGGAGAACTTTGACAGAGCATCCTCCAGAACTCCTGCCACTTTCTGGAAGAAAAGCTTCCACGTCTCCGTGCTGACGCTCGTGCCGCTTGGCGCCTTGCAAGTCAGCAGCGTGAAGATGTCATCAGAGGACAGAGATGATGCAACCTTGGAAGAGGTGGTCAGATTCAAGCAGTCAGAGACACAGGACACTTTGCAAAGACGAGCGCTCGGGTGCAGAGCTCATGGAGGACTTACCGAAGAGCAGGCATAATCAGAGATGTTGAAGCCGCACAGCCCAGCCGAGGCATTTGCAGACCGAAGCTGAGCATCAAGTTGACCACTGCCAAGCACAAAAGCACGATTCCCATTTACAACACTTTCTGAGGCCTACCTCTGCTTTAAGTAGATACCAAACCAATACTCACCGGTTAACATCTTGACACAGCCTGTTTTCTGTAAAGGAAGACCAAAAAATAACAGATCAGATGGAGAACTTTCACATGCTACCTTATGAGGTTATTGCAAAAGGACTCAATTCCATCAATCGCAAACTGCCGTTGCGTGTTCCGACTCACCATCTACTACTGTTTCAGTGCACTATTGCGAGAGAGGATGAAGCAGAAAGAAAAGGGAAAACAATTATGAACAGCTTCTCTTGGGCTTTAACTCAACTCATTCGCCATCTTAAACAGGGAAGTACTTACGAAACCGACGGGGCGAGGGGGCGTACAGTCTGAAGAGAAGCCAAGAAAAAAGAGATTTCGGGTCAATACGAGGCCACTGGCATATGGCTTACATACACATGCATTTTGTCAGAATTCCTTTGTCATGCCATACCTTCCCCTTGTGACTGGACAAGTTGGTCTACACTGGACTTGAGCTCCACTTTAAGTCCAGATGGGAGAACTGCCAAAGCCGCCTCCAGGCCTTTCAATCTAAAGAAACATACAAAATGCAGATCTTCAGTGCTTATTTCTACAGACTGCATACAAACTTAAAACCGAAGGTGCCAGGTTTCTCACATTGCACTGTAAGAGTCACAGGTGAGGTTGGTGGGGATCACCACCAGAACTGAAGGACGGAAGCTGGCCAGCAGGACCACCAGATTGATTTGAAACCACAGCTCGTAGTCACTCGTTTGGAAGAGGGGGAATTTGGGAGCCAGACCAGTCAAAGTCAGGTTCAGCATTGTGTCTCGGACTTCCACGTTTGTGATGTAGGTTACGTTTTCCTGGAGGAGGGAGGGAAACAGAGCCTTCTTGTTCAAGAGCATCACAATCGTGGTCTAGGCCAATTAGGATAATCAGGTTCATCTAAAAAAAAAACATTAAAAAAAATTCACCTCCTTGCTGACTTCCACAAATTTTTCAAAGAATTTCTCAAGCTGATTATCATCTGGGGATTTTAGGATGCTGCTCAACACCTCCTTCACCATGGTCACATTTTCAAGAGCACCGGTGGACGGATCCAACAGCAGCTCGGCTTTCTGATCAGGTGACAGGGTTTCCAGAGCCGCCGTCTAAGGTGAATGTAACACCAAGGAAACAGCAGGAAGGATTGTTAGCGCTCTGCTTTCTGCCCAACACTTAAGCACTAGTACAAGTGCCAATCAAATTCTCTATTAAAGCTGCATGTCAACAGAAACATAAGAGAAGGTTGTTATTTTACCCCGCTGATGTTCAACTCCTTAAGGTCCGAGTAATTGGCCAGTGTGGTGAATGGGCCCAAGTTGGCCTTAAGCCAATCAGCATCGCTGGTAATGTTCTGTCTGCAACCTGTTTTTAAAGATAGGGGTGGAGAAAGATCAGTGTGCATCCCTGCACTGTTATGAAGTTGACACACACAACTACGGTGAGCTCTCAGCTGGGGGGAAAACCCCCCACTGCAACGCAGTCTATTCTGGCAATAGAGGGATGCCGCAGAAGGATGCTCTGGAAAGGCCTACCTGGAAGGCTAAGTTGGGTGGCAAATTTCTTCAGGTGCTCCACCAGAACTTTGGTTATCTCCTGCGTCCTGATGAGTGTCATTTTGTGGAACACAGATCCCAGTCCTTTAACACTGCAACAGAAAGCCACAGAGGGTCATTGTGTGGATGCATTGGTGCAGATCTACAAACTTCCTTTCTCCAAATTCAGGCACTCACATCACATGGTAGTTGGTGCAGCTGATGCCAGCTGTGACTGTAACCAGCATTTCCGGGGTGAAACTGGGGAGGATGGGGATGAGCTTCACAGTGAACCACGTAACCCAGACAGAGGCCTCAAATTCCTGGATCTTCGATCCGATGATTATGAAGGTTCGGTTCATCATCACGTCTCTGGCGGCAGGGGTGATATCGGGACTCTGCAAAAACACAAAACCAGGATTGTGAACGGCGCTGTAAGAGACTACCGTACTTTGGGCTATTCTCCACGGCATCAATGCGATCTCTGTCAGACACTTTGACTCATTGACTTGCCTCGGGAGCTGCGCTCAGTGCCGTCAGAAACTCCTCCACGTTCTGGAAAGCGTCGCCTTCCTCCAGTCGGTCGAACACAGCGCTGATCTGGTTGGTGTTGTTCAGTACTCCAGAGCTCAGAGTGAGTTTAGCTACTTGGGTAGGGGTCAGCAGTGCCAGTGATTCAAACTAAAGCACACCATGGACACAGATTCAACAGTTTATATTAAAAAAAGAATACTAATAATAAACTTTTTTTTAAAATAAATGACAGTTCACACGAGCTACTGGAGCAAGCCAGAAAATGTTACTCACACTGGAGAAATTTTCATTCAGGGACTTCAAATCCTCCAAGTCAGCGTAGCTGGAGAAATTGCCAACGTTCTTCTCAAGCCAGTCAGCACTGCTCGTAGTTTTGGAAAGACAGGCAGGATCTGGATTGAACACAGAGCATTGGGGGGATTCATCAGAGCACCACTGTACAATTGTGAGCAAGCTGAAATAACTGTGACAAGCTGAGACGTTGACGCACGCTTAGGGAACTACAGCGCGAGAGATGGCAACTCAAGGCAGTGATGGCACTAAAAAGTACCTTTTAGGTCGTCTCTCGACAAGAAGCGCTGGACGAATTGAGTGAAGACGGCCCGTTTCTGCTCCTCCGCCATGAGGGATGCCTGACGACCGAGAGCCTGCACCCTGGATCAGGAAAGATCAGCGAACGTCACGGATTGCCAGACTTAACTCCGCTAAACACCGCTTGAGGGTTTCCACATCACTGAGCATACTCACACAACTTGGTAGGTGTCGCAACTGAAGTTCTTGGAGCTAAGGCAGGACAGAAAGTCCCTAGAGACTGCTGACAAAAATGGCTTCAGCCTGTCCTGGAACCAGGCGGCAACGAAGCTGGCATCCGTCAGCTGTGCAGCGCTGAAGTTGTTGACTTTCACCTCTCCAATGGCATCGAGAACATGGGACTGAGGCTGACCATTGGGTAGGGTCTGTAAAAATAATGGGGCACGTCAATTCAGAGCTCTGAGGCGGCACACCATTTTCTGTTCCATAAAAAGCAGGGGCGTCGCCTACCATGTTGGAGAACTTTGACAGAGCATCCTCCAGAACTCCTGCCACTTTCTGGAAGAAAAGCTTCCACGTCTCCGTGCTGACGCTCTTGCCGCTTGGCACCTTGCAAGTCAGCAGCGTGAAGATGTCATCAGAGGACAGAGATGATGCAACCTTGGAAGAGGTGGACAGATTCAAGCAGTCAGAGACACAGGACACTTTGCAAAGACGAGCGCTCGGGTGCAGAGCTCATGGAGGACTTACCGAAGAGCAGGCATAATCAGAGATGTTGAAGCCGCACAGCCCAGCCGAGGCATTTGCAGACCGAAGCTGAGCATCAAGTTGACCACTGCCAAGCACAAAAGCACGATTCCCATTTACAACACTTTCTGAGGCCTACCTCTGCTTTAAGTAGATACCAAACCAATACTCACCGGTTAACATCTTGACACAGCCTGTTTTCTGTAAAGGAAGACCAAAAAATAACAGATCAGATGGAGAACTTTCACATGCTACCTTATGAGGTTATTGCAAAAGGACTCAATTCCATCAATCGCAAACTGCCGTTGCGTGTTCCGACTCACCATCTACTACTGTTTCAGTGCACTATTGCGAGAGAGGATGAAGCAGAAAGAAAAGGGAAAACAATTATGAACAGCTTCTCTTGGGCTTTAACTCAACTCATTCGCCATCTTAAACAGGGAAGTACTTACGAAACCGACGGGGCGAGGGGGCGTACAGTCTGAAGAGAAGCCAAGAAAAAAGAGATTTCGGGTCAATACGAGGCCACTGGCATATGGCTTACATACACATGCATTTTGTCAGAATTCCTTTGTCATGCCATACCTTCTCCTTGTGACTGGACAAGTTGGTCTACACTGGACTTGAGCTCCACTTTAAGTCCAGATGGGAGAACTGCCAAAGCCGCCTCCAGGCCTTTCAATCTAAAGAAACATACAAAAATGCAGATCTTCAGTGCTTATTTCTACAGACTGCATACAAACTTAAAACCGAAGGTGCCAGGTTTCTCACATTGCACTGTAAGAGTCACAGGTGAGGTTGGTGGGGATCACCACCAGAACTGAAGGACGGAAGCTGGCCAGCAGGACCACCAGATTGATTTGAAACCACAGCTCGTAGTCACTCGTTTGGAAGAGGGGGAATTTGGGAGCCAGACCAGTCAAAGTCAGGTTCAGCATTGTGTCTCGGACTTCCACGTTTGTGATGTAGGTTACGTTTTCCTGGAGGAGGGAGGGAAACAGAGCCTTCTTGTTCAAGAGCATCACAATCGTGGTCTAGGCCAATTAGGATAATCAGGTTCATCTAAAAAAAAACATTAAAAAAAACTCACCTCCTTGCTGACTTCCACAAATTTTTCAAAGAATTTCTCAAGCTGATTATCATCTGGGGATTTTAGGATGCTGCTCAACACCTCCTTCACCACGGTCACATTTTCAAGAGCACCGGTGGACGGATCCAACAGCAGCTCGGCTTTCTGATCAGGTGACAGGGTTTCCAGAGCCGCCGTCTAAGGTGAATGTAACACCAAGGAAACAGCAGGAAGGATTGTTAGCGCTCTGCTTTCTGGCCAACACTTAAGCACTAGTACAAGTGCCAATCAAATTCTCTATTAAAGCTGCATGTCAACAGAAACATAAGAGAAGGTTGTTATTTTACCCCGCTGACGTTCAACTCCTTAAGGTCCGAGTAATTGGCCAGTGTGGTGAATGGGCCCAAGTTGGCCTTAAGCCAATCAGCATCGCTGGTAATGTTCTGCCTGCAACCTGTTTTTAAAGATAGGGGTGGAGGAAGATCAGTGTGCATCCCTGCACTGTTATGAAGTTGACACAACTACGGTGAGCTCTCAGCTGGGGGGAAAAACCCCCACTGCAACGCAGTCTATTCTGGCAATAGAGGGATGCCGCAGAAGCATGCTCAGGAAAGGCCTACCTGGAAGGCTAAATTGGGTGGCAAATTTCTTCAGGTGCTCCACCAGAACTTTGGTTATCTCCTGCGTCCTGATGAGTGTCATTTTGTGGAACACAGATCCCAGTCCTTTAACACTGCAACAGAAAGCCACAGAGGGTCATTGTGTGGATGCATTGGTGCAGATCTACAAACTTCCTTTCTCCAAATTCAGGCACTCACATCACATGGTAGTTGGTGCAGCTGATGCCAGCTGTGACTGTAACCAGCATTTCCGGGGTGAAACTGGGGAGGATGGGGATGAGCTTCACAGTGAACAACGTAACCCAGACAGAGGCCTCAAATTCCTGGATCTTCGATCCGATGATTATGAAGGTTCGGTTCATCATCACGTCTCTGGCGGCAGGGGTGATATCGGGACTCTGCAAAAACACAAAACCAGGATTGTGAACGGCGCTGTAAGAGACTACCGTACTTTGGGCTATTCTCCACGGCATCAATGCGATCTCTGTCAGACACTTTGACTCATTGACTTGCCTCGGGAGCTGCGCTCAGTGCCGTCAGAAACTCTTCCACGTTCTGGAAAGCGTCGCCTTCCTCCAGTCGGTCGAACACAGCGCTGATCTGGTTGGTGTTGTTCAGTACTCCAGAGCTCAGAGTGAGTTTAGCTACTTGGGTAGGGGTCAGCAGTGCCAGTGATTCAAACTAAAGCACACCATGGACACAGATTCAACAGTTTATATTAAAAAAAGAATACTAATAATAAACATTTTTTTAAATAAATGACAGTTCACACGAGCTACTGGAGCAAGCCAGAAATTGTTACTCACACTGGAGAAATTTTCATTCAGGGACTTCAAATCCTCCAAGTCAGCGTAGCTGGAGAAATTGCCAACGTTCTTCTCAAGCCAGTCAGCACTGCTCGTAGTTTTGGAAAGACAGGCAGGATCTGGATTGAACACAGAGCATTGTGGGGATTCATCAGAGCACCACTGTACAATTGTGAGCAAGCTGAAATAACTGTGACAAACTGAGACGTTGACGGACGCTTAGGGAACTACAGCGCGAGAGATGCTAACTAAGGCAGTGATGGTACTAAAAAGTACCTTTCAGGTCGTCTCTCGACAAGAAGCGCTGGACGAATTGAGTGAAGACGGCCCGTTTCTGCTCCTCCGCCATGAGGGATGCCTGACGACCGAGAGCCTGCACCCTGGATCAGGAAAGATCAGCGAACGTCACGGATTGCCAGACTTAACTCCGCTAAACATCGCTTGAGGGTTTCCACAGCACTGAGCATACTCACACAACTTGGTAGGTGTCGCAACTGAAGTTCTTGGAGCTAAGGCAGGACAGAAAGTCCCTAGAGACTGCTGACAAAAATGGCCTCAGCCTGTCCTGGAACCAGGCGGCAACGAAGCTGGCATCCGTCAGCTGTGCAGCGCTGAAGTTGTTGACTTTCACCTCTCCAATTGCATCGAGAAAATGGGACTGAGGCTGACCGTTGGGTAGGGTCTGTAAAAATAATGGGGCACGTCAATTCAGAGCTCTGAGGCGGCACACCATTTTCTGTTCCATAAAAAGCAGGGGCGTCGCCTACCATGTTGGAGAACTTTGACAGAGCATCCTCCAGAACTCCTGCCACTTTCTGGAAGAAAAGCTTCCACGTCTCCGTGCTGACGCTCGTGCCGCTTGGCGCCTTGCAAGTCAGCAGCGTGAAGATGTCATCAGAGGACAGAGATGATGCAACCTTGGAAGAGGTGGACAGATTCAAGCAGTCAGAGACACAGGACACTTTGCAAAGACGAGCACTCGGGTGCAGAGCTCATGGAGGACTTACCGAAGAGCAGGCATAATCAGAGATGTTGAAGCCGCACAGCCCAGCCGAGGCATTTGCAGACCGAAACTGAGCATCAAGTTGACCACTGCCAAGCACAAAAGCACGATTCCCATTTACAACACTTTCTAAAGGCCTACCTCTGCTTTAAGTAGATACCAAACCAATACTCACCGGTTAACATCTTGACACAGCCTGTTTTCTGTAAAGGAAGACCAAAAAATAACAGATCAGATGGAGAACTTTCACATGCTACCTTATGAGGTTATTGCAAAAGAACTCAATTCCATCAATCGCAAACTGCCGTTGCGTGTTCCGACTCACCATCTACTACTGTTTCAGTGCACTATTGCGAGAGAGGATGAAGCAGAAAGAAAAGGGAAAACAATTATGAACAGCTTCTCTTGGGCTTTAACTCAACTCATTCGCCATCTTAAACAGGGAAGTACTTACGAAACCGATGGGGCGAGGGGGCGTACAGTCTGAAGAGAAGCCAAGAAAAAAGAGATTTCGGGTCAATACGAGGCCACTGGCATATGGCTTACATACACATGCATTTTGTCAGAATTCCTTTGTCATGCCATACCTTCTCCTTGTGACTGGACAAGTTGGTCTACACTGGACTTGAGCTCCACTTTAAGTCCAGATGGGAGAACTGCCAAAGCCGCCTCCAGGCCTTTCAATCTAAAGAAACATACAAAATGCAGATCTTCAGTGCTTATTTCTACAGACTGCATACAAACTTAAAACCGAAGGTGCCAGGTTTCTCACATTGCACTGTAAGAGTCACAGGTGAGGTTGGTGGGGATCACCACCAGAACTGAAGGACGGAAGCTGGCCAGCAGGACCACCAGATTGATTTGAAACCACAGCTCGTAGTCACTCGTTTGGAAGAGGGGGAATTTGGGAGCCAGACCAGTCAAAGTCAGGTTCAGCATTGTGTCTCGGACTTCCACGTTTGTGATGTAGGTTACGTTTTCCTGGAGGAGGGAGGGAAACAGAGCCTTCTTGTTCAAGAGCATCACAATCGTGGTCTAGGCCAATTAGGATAATCAGGTTCATCTAAAAAAAAAAACATTAAAAAAATTCACCTCCTTGCTGACTTCCACAAATTTTTCAAAGAATTTCTCAAGCTGATTATCATCTGGGGATTTTAGGATGCTGCTCAACACCTCCTTCACCACGGTCACATTTTCAAGAGCACCGGTGGACGGATCCAACAGCAGCTCGGCTTTCTGATCAGGTGACAGGGTTTCCAGAGCCGCCGTCTAAGGTGAATGTAACACCAAGGAAACAGCAGGAAGGATTGTTAGCGCTCTGCTTTCTGGCCAACACTTAAGCACTAGTACAAGTGCCAATCAAATTCTCTATTAAAGCTGCATGTCAACAGAAACATAAGAGAAGGTTGTTATTTTACCCCGCTGACGTTCAACTCCTTAAGGTCCGAGTAATTGGCCAGTGTGGTGAATGGGCCCAAGTTGGCCTTAAGCCAATCAGCATCGCTGGTAATGTTCTGCCTGCAACCTGTTTTTAAAGATAGGAGTGGAGGAAGATCAGTGTGCATCCCTGCACTGTTATGAAGTTGACACACACAACTACGGTGAGCTCTCAGCTGGGGGGAAAAACCCCCACTGCAACGCAGTCTATTCTGGCAATAGAGGGATGCCGCAGAAGGATGCTCTGGAAAGGCCTACCTGGAAGGCTAAATTGGGTGGCAAATTTCTTCAGGTGCTCCACCAGAACTTTGGTTATCTCCTGCGTCCTGATGAGTGTCATTTTGTGGAACACAGATCCCAGTCCTTTAACACTGCAACAGAAAGCCACAGAGGGTCATTGTGTGGATGCATTGGTGCAGATCTACAAACTTCCTTTCTCTAAATTCAGGCACTCACATCACATGGTAGTTGGTGCAGCTGATGCCAGCTGTGACTGTAACCAGCATTTCCGGGGTGAAACTGGGGAGGATGGGGATGAGCTTCACAGTGAACCACGTAACCCAGACAGGGGCCTCAAATTCCTGGATCTTCGATCCGATGATTATGAAGGTTCGGTTCATCATCACGTCTCTGGCGGCAGGGGTGATATCGGGACTCTGCAAAAACACAAAACCAGGATTGTGAACGGCGCTGTAAGAGACTACCGTACTTTGGGCTATTCTCCACGGCATCAATGCGATCTCTGTCAGACACTTTGACTCATTGACTTGCCTCGGGAGCTGCGCTCAGTGCCGTCAGAAACTCCTCCACGTTCTGGAAAGCGTCGCCTTCCTCCAGTCGGTCGAACACAGCGCTGATCTGGTTGGTGTTGTTCAGTACTCCAGAGCTCAGAGTGAGTTTAGCTACTTGGGTAGGGGTCAGCAGTGCCAGTGATTCAAACTAAAGCACACCATGGACACAGATTCAACAGTTTATATTAAAAAAAGAATACTAATAATAAACATTTTTTTAAATAAATGACAGTTCACACGAGCTACTGGAGCAAGCCAGAAAATGTTACTCACACTGGAGAAATTTTCATTCAGGGACTTCAAATCCTCCAAGTCAGCGTAGCTGGAGAAATTGCCAACGTTCTTCTCAAGCCAGTCAGCACTGCTCGTAGTTTTGGAAAGACAGGCAGGATCTGGATTGAACACAGAGCATTGGGGGGATTCATCAGAGCACCACTGTACAATTGTGAGCAAGCTGAAATAACTGTGACAAGCTGAGACGTTGACGCACGCTTAGGGAACTACAGCGCGAGAGATGGCAACTCAAGGCAGTGATGGCACTAAAAAGTACCTTTCAGGTCGTCTCTCGACAAGAAGCGCTGGACGAATTGAGTGAAGACGGCCCGTTTCTGCTCCTCCGCCATGAGGGATGCCTGACGACCGAGAGCCTGCACCCTGGATCAGGAAAGATCAGCGAACGTCACGGATTGCCAGACTTAACTCCGCTAAACACCGCTTGAGGGTTTCCACAGCACTGAGCATACTCACACAACTTGGTAGGTGTCGCAACTGAAGTTCTTGGAGCTAAGGCAGGACAGAAAGTCCCTAGAGACTGCTGACAAAAATGGCCTCAGCCTGTCCTGGAACCAGGCGGCAACGAAGCTGGCATCCGTCAGCTGTGCAGCGCTGAAGTTGTTGACTTTCACCTCTCCAATGGCATCGAGAACATGGGACTGAGGCTGACCATTGGGTAGGGTCTGTAAAAATAATGGGGCACGTCAATTCAGAGCTCTGAGGCGGCACACCATTTTCTGTTCCATAAAAAGCAGGGGCGTCACCTACCATGTTGGAGAACTTTGACAGAGCATCCTCCAGAACTCCTGCCACTTTCTGGAAGAAAAGCTTCCACGTCTCCGTGCTGACGCTCGTGCCGCTTGGCGCCTTGCAAGTCAGCAGCGTGAAGATGTCATCAGAGGACAGAGATGATGCAACCTTGGAAGAGGTGGTCAGATTCAAGCAGTCAGAGACACAGGACACTTTGCAAAGACGAGCGCTCGGGTGCAGAGCTCATGGAGGACTTACCGAAGAGCAGGCATAATCAGAGATGTTGAAGCCGCACAGCCCAGCCGAGGCATTTGCAGACCGAAGCTGAGCATCAAGTTGACCACTGCCAAGCACAAAAGCACGATTCCCATTTACAACACTTTCTGAGGCCTACCTCTGCTTTAAGTAGATACCAAACCAATACTCACCGGTTAACATCTTGACACAGCCTGTTTTCTGTAAAGGAAGACCAAAAAATAACAGATCAGATGGAGAACTTTCACATGCTACCTTATGAGGTTATTGCAAAAGGACTCAATTCCATCAATCGCAAACTGCCGTTGCGTGTTCCGACTCACCATCTACTACTGTTTCAGTGCACTATTGCGAGAGAGGATGAAGCAGAAAGAAAAGGGAAAACAATTATGAACAGCTTCTCTTGGGCTTTAACTCAACTCATTCGCCATCTTAAACAGGGAAGTACTTACGAAACCGACGGGGCGAGGGGGCGTACAGTCTGAAGAGAAGCCAAGAAAAAAGAGATTTCGGGTCAATACGAGGCCACTGGCATATGGCTTACATACACATGCATTTTGTCAGAATTCCTTTGTCATGCCATACCTTCCCCTTGTGACTGGACAAGTTGGTCTACACTGGACTTGAGCTCCACTTTAAGTCCAGATGGGAGAACTGCCAAAGCCGCCTCCAGGCCTTTCAATCTAAAGAAACATACAAAATGCAGATCTTCAGTGCTTATTTCTACAGACTGCATACAAACTTAAAACCGAAGGTGCCAGGTTTCTCACATTGCACTGTAAGAGTCACAGGTGAGGTTGGTGGGGATCACCACCAGAACTGAAGGACGGAAGCTGGCCAGCAGGACCACCAGATTGATTTGAAACCACAGCTCGTAGTCACTCGTTTGGAAGAGGGGGAATTTGGGAGCCAGACCAGTCAAAGTCAGGTTCAGCATTGTGTCTCGGACTTCCACGTTTGTGATGTAGGTTACGTTTTCCTGGAGGAGGGAGGGAAACAGAGCCTTCTTGTTCAAGAGCATCACAATCGTGGTCTAGGCCAATTAGGATAATCAGGTTCATCTAAAAAAAAAACATTAAAAAAAATTCACCTCCTTGCTGACTTCCACAAATTTTTCAAAGAATTTCTCAAGCTGATTATCATCTGGGGATTTTAGGATGCTGCTCAACACCTCCTTCACCATGGTCACATTTTCAAGAGCACCGGTGGACGGATCCAACAGCAGCTCGGCTTTCTGATCAGGTGACAGGGTTTCCAGAGCCGCCGTCTAAGGTGAATGTAACACCAAGGAAACAGCAGGAAGGATTGTTAGCGCTCTGCTTTCTGCCCAACACTTAAGCACTAGTACAAGTGCCAATCAAATTCTCTATTAAAGCTGCATGTCAACAGAAACATAAGAGAAGGTTGTTATTTTACCCCGCTGATGTTCAACTCCTTAAGGTCCGAGTAATTGGCCAGTGTGGTGAATGGGCCCAAGTTGGCCTTAAGCCAATCAGCATCGCTGGTAATGTTCTGCCTGCAACCTGTTTTTAAAGATAGGGGTGGAGGAAGATCAGTGTGCATCCCTGCACTGTTATGAAGTTGACACACACAACTACGGTGAGCTCTCAGCTGGGGGGAAAACCCCCCACTGCAACGCAGTCTATTCTGGCAATAGAGGGATGCCGCAGAAGGATGCTCTGGAAAGGCCTACCTGGAAGGCTAAGTTGGGTGGCAAATTTCTTCAGGTGCTCCACCAGAACTTTGGTTATCTCCTGCGTCCTGATGAGTGTCATTTTGTGGAACACAGATCCCAGTCCTTTAACACTGCAACAGAAAGCCACAGAGGGTCATTGTGTGGATGCATTGGTGCAGATCTACAAACTTCCTTTCTCCAAATTCAGGCACTCACATCACATGGTAGTTGGTGCAGCTGATGCCAGCTGTGACTGTAACCAGCATTTCCGGGGTGAAACTGGGGAGGATGGGGATGAGCTTCACAGTGAACCACGTAACCCAGACAGAGGCCTCAAATTCCTGGATCTTCGATCCGATGATTATGAAGGTTCGGTTCATCATCACGTCTCTGGCGGCAGGGGTGATATCGGGACTCTGCAAAAACACAAAACCAGGATTGTGAACGGCGCTGTAAGAGACTACCGTACTTTGGGCTATTCTCCACGGCATCAATGCGATCTCTGTCAGACACTTTGACTCATTGACTTGCCTCGGGAGCTGCGCTCAGTGCCGTCAGAAACTCCTCCACATTCTGGAAAGCGTCGCCTTCCTCCAGTCGGTCGAACACAGCGCTGATCTGGTTGGTGTTGTTCAGTACTCCAGAGCTCAGAGTGAGTTTAGCTACTTGGGTAGGGGTCAGCAGTGCCAGTGATTCAAACTAAAGCACACCATGGACACAGATTCAACAGTTTATATTAAAAAAAGAATACTAATAATAAACTTTTTTTTTAAATAAATGACAGTTCACACGAGCTACTGGAGCAAGCCAGAAAATGTTACTCACACTGGAGAAATTTTCATTCAGGGACTTCAAATCCTCCAAGTCAGCGTAGCTGGAGAAATTGCCAACGTTCTTCTCAAGCCAGTCAGCACTGCTCGTAGTTTTGGAAAGACAGGCAGGATCTGGATTGAACACAGAGCATTGGGGGGATTCATCAGAGCACCACTGTACAATTGTGAGCAAGCTGAAATAACTGTGACAAGCTGAGACGTTGACGCACGCTTAGGGAACTACAGCGCGAGAGATGGCAACTCAAGGCAGTGATGGCACTAAAAAGTACCTTTTAGGTCGTCTCTCGACAAGAAGCGCTGGACGAATTGAGTGAAGACGGCCCGTTTCTGCTCCTCCGCCATGAGGGATGCCTGACGACCGAGAGCCTGCACCCTGGATCAGGAAAGATCAGCGAACGTCACGGATTGCCAGACTTAACTCCGCTAAACACCGCTTGAGGGTTTCCACATCACTGAGCATACTCACACAACTTGGTAGGTGTCGCAACTGAAGTTCTTGGAGCTAAGGCAGGACAGAAAGTCCCTAGAGACTGCTGACAAAAATGGCTTCAGCCTGTCCTGGAACCAGGCGGCAACGAAGCTGGCATCCGTCAGCTGTGCAGCGCTGAAGTTGTTGACTTTCACCTCTCCAATGGCATCGAGAACATGGGACTGAGGCTGACCATTGGGTAGGGTCTGTAAAAATAATGGGGCACGTCAATTCAGAGCTCTGAGGCGGCACACCATTTTCTGTTCCATAAAAAGCAGGGGCGTCGCCTACCATGTTGGAGAACTTTGACAGAGCATCCTCCAGAACTCCTGCCACTTTCTGGAAGAAAAGCTTCCACGTCTCCGTGCTGACGCTCTTGCCGCTTGGCACCTTGCAAGTCAGCAGCGTGAAGATGTCATCAGAGGACAGAGATGATGCAACCTTGGAAGAGGTGGACAGATTCAAGCAGTCAGAGACACAGGACACTTTGCAAAGACGAGCGCTCGGGTGCAGAGCTCATGGAGGACTTACCGAAGAGCAGGCATAATCAGAGATGTTGAAGCCGCACAGCCCAGCCGAGGCATTTGCAGACCGAAGCTGAGCATCAAGTTGACCACTGCCAAGCACAAAAGCACGATTCCCATTTACAACACTTTCTGAGGCCTACCTCTGCTTTAAGTAGATACCAAACCAATACTCACCGGTTAACATCTTGACACAGCCTGTTTTCTGTAAAGGAAGACCAAAAAATAACAGATCAGATGGAGAACTTTCACATGCTACCTTATGAGGTTATTGCAAAAGAACTCAATTCCATCAATCGCAAACTGCCGTTGCGTGTTCCGACTCACCATCTACTACTGTTTCAGTGCACTATTGCGAGAGAGGATGAAGCAGAAAGAAAAGGGAAAACAATTATGAACAGCTTCTCTTGGGCTTTAACTCAACTCATTCGCCATCTTAAACAGGGAAGTACTTACGAAACCGACGGGGCGAGGGGGCGTACAGTCTGAAGAGAAGCCAAGAAAAAAGAGATTTCGGGTCAATACGAGGCCACTGGCATATGGCTTACATACACATGCATTTTGTCAGAATTCCTTTGTCATGCCATACCTTCTCCTTGTGACTGGACAAGTTGGTCTACACTGGACTTGAGCTCCACTTTAAGTCCAGATGGGAGAACTGCCAAAGCCGCCTCCAGGCCTTTCAATCTAAAGAAACATACAAAATGCAGATCTTCAGTGCTTATTTCTACAGACTGCATACAAACTTAAAACCGAAGGTGCCAGGTTTCTCACATTGCACTGTAAGAGTCACAGGTGAGGTTGGTGGGGATCACCACCAGAACTGAAGGACGGAAGCTGGCCAGCAGGACCACCAGATTGATTTGAAACCACAGCTCGTAGTCACTCGTTTGGAAGAGGGGGAATTTGGGAGCCAGACCAGTCAAAGTCAGGTTCAGCATTGTGTCTCGGACTTCCACGTTTGTGATGTAGGTTACGTTTTCCTGGAGGAGGGAGGGAAACAGAGCCTTCTTGTTCAAGAGCATCACAATCGTGGTCTAGGCCAATTAGGATAATCAGGTTCATCTAAAAAAAAAAACATTAAAAAAATTCACCTCCTTGCTGACTTCCACAAATTTTTCAAAGAATTTCTCAAGCTGATTATCATCTGGGGATTTTAGGATGCTGCTCAACACCTCCTTCACCACGGTCACATTTTCAAGAGCACCGGTGGACGGATCCAACAGCAGCTCGGCTTTCTGATCAGGTGACAGGGTTTCCAGAGCCGCCGTCTAAGGTGAATGTAACACCAAGGAAACAGCAGGAAGGATTGTTAGCGCTCTGCTTTCTGGCCAACACTTAAGCACTAGTACAAGTGCCAATCAAATTCTCTATTAAAGCTGCATGTCAACAGAAACATAAGAGAAGGTTGTTATTTTACCCCGCTGACGTTCAACTCCTTAAGGTCCGAGTAATTGGCCAGTGTGGTGAATGGGCCCAAGTTGGCCTTAAGCCAATCAGCATCGCTGGTAATGTTCTGCCTGCAACCTGTTTTTAAAGATAGGAGTGGAGGAAGATCAGTGTGCATCCCTGCACTGTTATGAAGTTGACACACACAACTACGGTGAGCTCTCAGCTGGGGGGAAAAACCCCCACTGCAACGCAGTCTATTCTGGCAATAGAGGGATGCCGCAGAAGGATGCTCTGGAAAGGCCTACCTGGAAGGCTAAATTGGGTGGCAAATTTCTTCAGGTGCTCCACCAGAACTTTGGTTATCTCCTGCGTCCTGATGAGTGTCATTTTGTGGAACACAGATCCCAGTCCTTTAACACTGCAACAGAAAGCCACAGAGGGTCATTGTGTGGATGCATTGGTGCAGATCTACAAACTTCCTTTCTCTAAATTCAGGCACTCACATCACATGGTAGTTGGTGCAGCTGATGCCAGCTGTGACTGTAACCAGCATTTCCGGGGTGAAACTGGGGAGGATGGGGATGAGCTTCACAGTGAACCACGTAACCCAGACAGGGGCCTCAAATTCCTGGATCTTCGATCCGATGATTATGAAGGTTCGGTTCATCATCACGTCTCTGGCGGCAGGGGTGATATCGGGACTCTGCAAAAACACAAAACCAGGATTGTGAACGGCGCTGTAAGAGACTACCGTACTTTGGGCTATTCTCCACGGCATCAATGCGATCTCTGTCAGACACTTTGACTCATTGACTTGCCTCGGGAGCTGCGCTCAGTGCCGTCAGAAACTCCTCCACGTTCTGGAAAGCGTCGCCTTCCTCCAGTCGGTCGAACACAGCGCTGATCTGGTTGGTGTTGTTCAGTACTCCAGAGCTCAGAGTGAGTTTAGCTACTTGGGTAGGGGTCAGCAGTGCCAGTGATTCAAACTAAAGCACACCATGGACACAGATTCAACAGTTTATATTAAAAAAAGAATACTAATAATAAACATTTTTTTAAATAAATGACAGTTCACACGAGCTACTGGAGCAAGCCAGAAAATGTTACTCACACTGGAGAAATTTTCATTCAGGGACTTCAAATCCTCCAAGTCAGCGTAGCTGGAGAAATTGCCAACGTTCTTCTCAAGCCAGTCAGCACTGCTCGTAGTTTTGGAAAGACAGGCAGGATCTGGATTGAACACAGAGCATTGGGGGGATTCATCAGAGCACCACTGTACAATTGTGAGCAAGCTGAAATAACTGTGACAAGCTGAGACGTTGACGCACGCTTAGGGAACTACAGCGCGAGAGATGGCAACTCAAGGCAGTGATGGCACTAAAAAGTACCTTTCAGGTCGTCTCTCGACAAGAAGCGCTGGACGAATTGAGTGAAGACGGCCCGTTTCTGCTCCTCCACCATGAGGGATGCCTGACGACCGAGAGCCTGCACCCTGGATCAGGAAAGATCAGCGAACGTCACGGATTGCCAGACTTAACTCCGCTAAACACCGCTTGAGGGTTTCCACAGCACTGAGCATACTCACACAACTTGGTAGGTGTCGCAACTGAAGTTCTTGGAGCTAAGGCAGGACAGAAAGTCCCTAGAGACTGCTGACAAAAATGGCCTCAGCCTGTCCTGGAACCAGGCGGCAACGAAGCTGGCATCCGTCAGCTGTGCAGCGCTGAAGTTGTTGACTTTCACCTCTCCAATGGCATCGAGAACATGTGACTGAGGCTGACCATTGGGTAGGGTCTGTAAAAATAATGGGGCACGTCAATTCAGAGCTCTGAGGCGGCACACCATTTTCTGTTCCATAAAAAGCAGGGGCGTCACCTACCATGTTGGAGAACTTTGACAGAGCATCCTCCAGAACTCCTGCCACTTTCTGGAAGAAAAGCTTCCACGTCTCCGTGCTGACGCTCGTGCCGCTTGGCGCCTTGCAAGTCAGCAGCGTGAAGATGTCATCAGAGGACAGAGATGATGCAACCTTGGAAGAGGTGGTCAGATTCAAGCAGTCAGAGACACAGGACACTTTGCAAAGACGAGCGCTCGGGTGCAGAGCTCATGGAGGACTTACCGAAGAGCAGGCATAATCAGAGATGTTGAAGCCGCACAGCCCAGCCGAGGCATTTGCAGACCGAAGCTGAGCATCAAGTTGACCACTGCCAAGCACAAAAGCACGATTCCCATTTACAACACTTTCTGAGGCCTACCTCTGCTTTAAGTAGATACCAAACCAATACTCACCGGTTAACATCTTGACACAGCCTGTTTTCTGTAAAGGAAGACCAAAAAATAACAGATCAGATGGAGAACTTTCACATGCTACCTTATGAGGTTATTGCAAAAGGACTCAATTCCATCAATCGCAAACTGCCGTTGCGTGTTCCGACTCACCATCTACTACTGTTTCAGTGCACTATTGCGAGAGAGGATGAAGCAGAAAGAAAAGGGAAAACAATTATGAACAGCTTCTCTTGGGCTTTAACTCAACTCATTCGCCATCTTAAACAGGGAAGTACTTACGAAACCGACGGGGCGAGGGGGCGTACAGTCTGAAGAGAAGCCAAGAAAAAAGAGATTTCGGGTCAATACGAGGCCACTGGCATATGGCTTACATACACATGCATTTTGTCAGAATTCCTTTGTCATGCCATACCTTCCCCTTGTGACTGGACAAGTTGGTCTACACTGGACTTGAGCTCCACTTTAAGTCCAGATGGGAGAACTGCCAAAGCCGCCTCCAGGCCTTTCAATCTAAAGAAACATACAAAATGCAGATCTTCAGTGCTTATTTCTACAGACTGCATACAAACTTAAAACCGAAGGTGCCAGGTTTCTCACATTGCACTGTAAGAGTCACAGGTGAGGTTGGTGGGGATCACCACCAGAACTGAAGGACGGAAGCTGGCCAGCAGGACCACCAGATTGATTTGAAACCACAGCTCGTAGTCACTCGTTTGGAAGAGGGGGAATTTGGGAGCCAGACCAGTCAAAGTCAGGTTCAGCATTGTGTCTCGGACTTCCACGTTTGTGATGTAGGTTACGTTTTCCTGGAGGAGGGAGGGAAACAGAGCCTTCTTGTTCAAGAGCATCACAATCGTGGTCTAGGCCAATTAGGATAATCAGGTTCATCTAAAAAAAAAAACATTAAAAAAAATTCACCTCCTTGCTGACTTCCACAAATTTTTCAAAGAATTTCTCAAGCTGATTATCATCTGGGGATTTTAGGATGCTGCTCAACACCTCCTTCACCATGGTCACATTTTCAAGAGCACCGGTGGACGGATCCAACAGCAGCTCGGCTTTCTGATCAGGTGACAGGGTTTCCAGAGCCGCCGTCTAAGGTGAATGTAACACCAAGGAAACAGCAGGAAGGATTGTTAGCGCTCTGCTTTCTGCCCAACACTTAAGCACTAGTACAAGTGCCAATCAAATTCTCTATTAAAGCTGCATGTCAACAGAAACATAAGAGAAGGTTGTTATTTTACCCCGCTGATGTTCAACTCCTTAAGGTCCGAGTAATTGGCCAGTGTGGTGAATGGGCCCAAGTTGGCCTTAAGCCAATCAGCATCGCTGGTAATGTTCTGCCTGCAACCTGTTTTTAAAGATAGGGGTGGAGGAAGATCAGTGTGCATCCCTGCACTGTTATGAAGTTGACACACACAACTACGGTGAGCTCTCAGCTGGGGGGAAAACCCCCCACTGCAACGCAGTCTATTCTGGCAATAGAGGGATGCCGCAGAAGGATGCTCTGGAAAGGCCTACCTGGAAGGCTAAGTTGGGTGGCAAATTTCTTCAGGTGCTCCACCAGAACTTTGGTTACCTCCTGCGTCCTGATGAGTGTCATTTTGTGGAACACAGATCCCAGTCCTTTAACACTGCAACAGAAAGCCACAGAGGGTCATTGTGTGGATGCATTGGTGCAGATCTACAAACTTCCTTTCTCCAAATTCAGGCACTCACATCACATGGTAGTTGGTGCAGCTGATGCCAGCTGTGACTGTAACCAGCATTTCCGGGGTGAAACTGGGGAGGATGGGGATGAGCTTCACAGTGAACCACGTAACCCAGACAGAGGCCTCAAATTCCTGGATCTTCGATCCGATGATTATGAAGGTTCGGTTCATCATCACGTCTCTGGCGGCAGGGGTGATATCGGGACTCTGCAAAAACACAAAACCAGGATTGTGAACGGCGCTGTAAGAGACTACCGTACTTTGGGCTATTCTCCACGGCATCAATGCGATCTCTGTCAGACACTTTGACTCATTGACTTGCCTCGGGAGCTGCGCTCAGTGCCGTCAGAAACTCCTCCACATTCTGGAAAGCGTCGCCTTCCTCCAGTCGGTCGAACACAGCGCTGATCTGGTTGGTGTTGTTCAGTACTCCAGAGCTCAGAGTGAGTTTAGCTACTTGGGTAGGGGTCAGCAGTGCCAGTGATTCAAACTAAAGCACACCATGGACACAGATTCAACAGTTTATATTAAAAAAAGAATACTAATAATAAACTTTTTTTTTAAATAAATGACAGTTCACACGAGCTACTGGAGCAAGCCAGAAAATGTTACTCACACTGGAGAAATTTTCATTCAGGGACTTCAAATCCTCCAAGTCAGCGTAGCTGGAGAAATTGCCAACGTTCTTCTCAAGCCAGTCAGCACTGCTCGTAGTTTTGGAAAGACAGGCAGGATCTGGATTGAACACAGAGCATTGGGGGGATTCATCAGAGCACCACTGTACAATTGTGAGCAAGCTGAAATAACTGTGACAAGCTGAGACGTTGACGCACGCTTAGGGAACTACAGCGCGAGAGATGGCAACTCAAGGCAGTGATGGCACTAAAAAGTACCTTTTAGGTCGTCTCTCGACAAGAAGCGCTGGACGAATTGAGTGAAGACGGCCCGTTTCTGCTCCTCCGCCATGAGGGATGCCTGACGACCGAGAGCCTGCACCCTGGATCAGGAAAGATCAGCGAACGTCACGGATTGCCAGACTTAACTCCGCTAAACACCGCTTGAGGGTTTCCACATCACTGAGCATACTCACACAACTTGGTAGGTGTCGCAACTGAAGTTCTTGGAGCTAAGGCAGGACAGAAAGTCCCTAGAGACTGCTGACAAAAATGGCTTCAGCCTGTCCTGGAACCAGGCGGCAACGAAGCTGGCATCCGTCAGCTGTGCAGCGCTGAAGTTGTTGACTTTCACCTCTCCAATGGCATCGAGAACATGGGACTGAGGCTGACCATTGGGTAGGGTCTGTAAAAATAATGGGGCACGTCAATTCAGAGCTCTGAGGCGGCACACCATTTTCTGTTCCATAAAAAGCAGGGGCGTCGCCTACCATGTTGGAGAACTTTGACAGAGCATCCTCCAGAACTCCTGCCACTTTCTGGAAGAAAAGCTTCCACGTCTCCGTGCTGACGCTCTTGCCGCTTGGCACCTTGCAAGTCAGCAGCGTGAAGATGTCATCAGAGGACAGAGATGATGCAACCTTGGAAGAGGTGGACAGATTCAAGCAGTCAGAGACACAGGACACTTTGCAAAGACGAGCGCTCGGGTGCAGAGCTCATGGAGGACTTACCGAAGAGCAGGCATAATCAGAGATGTTGAAGCCGCACAGCCCAGCCGAGGCATTTGCAGACCGAAGCTGAGCATCAAGTTGACCACTGCCAAGCACAAAAGCACGATTCCCATTTACAACACTTTCTGAGGCCTACCTCTGCTTTAAGTAGATACCAAACCAATACTCACCGGTTAACATCTTGACACAGCCTGTTTTCTGTAAAGGAAGACCAAAAAATAACAGATCAGATGGAGAACTTTCACATGCTACCTTATGAGGTTATTGCAAAAGGACTCAATTCCATCACTCGCAAACTGCCGTTGCGTGTTCCGACTCACCATCTACTACTGTTGCAGTGCACTATTGCGAGAGAGGATGAAGCAGAAAGAAAAGGGAAAACAATTATGAACAGCTTCTCTTGGGCTTTAACTCAACTCATTCGCCATCTTAAACAGGGAAGTACTTACGAAACCGACGGGGCGAGGGGGCGTACAGTCTGAAGAGAAGCCAAGAAAAAAGAGATTTCGGGTCAATACGAGGCCACTGGCATATGGCTTACATACACATGCATTTTGTCAGAATTCCTTTGTCATGCCATACCTTCTCCTTGTGACTGGACAAGTTGGTCTACACTGGACTTGAGCTCCACTTTAAGTCCAGATGGGAGAACTGCCAAAGCCGCCTCCAGGCCTTTCAATCTAAAGAAACATACAAAAATGCAGATCTTCAGTGCTTATTTCTACAGACTGCATACAAACTTAAAACCGAAGGTGCCAGGTTTCTCACATTGCACTGTAAGAGTCACAGGTGAGGTTGGTGGGGATCACCACCAGAACTGAAGGACGGAAGCTGGCCAGCAGGACCACCAGATTGATTTGAAACCACAGCTCGTAGTCACTCGTTTGGAAGAGGGGGAATTTGGGAGCCAGACCAGTCAAAGTCAGGTTCAGCATTGTGTCTCGGACTTCCACGTTTGTGATGTAGGTTACGTTTTCCTGGAGGAGGGAGGGAAACAGAGCCTTCTTGTTCAAGAGCATCACAATCGTGGTCTAGGCCAATTAGGATAATCAGGTTCATCTAAAAAAAAACATTAAAAAAAACTCACCTCCTTGCTGACTTCCACAAATTTTTCAAAGAATTTCTCAAGCTGATTATCATCTGGGGATTTTAGGATGCTGCTCAACACCTCCTTCACCACGGTCACATTTTCAAGAGCACCGGTGGACGGATCCAACAGCAGCTCGGCTTTCTGATCAGGTGACAGGGTTTCCAGAGCCGCCGTCTAAGGTGAATGTAACACCAAGGAAACAGCAGGAAGGATTGTTAGCGCTCTGCTTTCTGGCCAACACTTAAGCACTAGTACAAGTGCCAATCAAATTCTCTATTAAAGCTGCATGTCAACAGAAACATAAGAGAAGGTTGTTATTTTACCCCGCTGACGTTCAACTCCTTAAGGTCCGAGTAATTGGCCAGTGTGGTGAATGGGCCCAAGTTGGCCTTAAGCCAATCAGCATCGCTGGTAATGTTCTGCCTGCAACCTGTTTTTAAAGATAGGGGTGGAGGAAGATCAGTGTGCATCCCTGCACTGTTATGAAGTTGACACACAACTACGGTGAGCTCTCAGCTGGGGGGAAAAACCCCCACTGCAACGCAGTCTATTCTGGCAATAGAGGGATGCCGCAGAAGGATGCTCTGGAAAGGCCTACCTGGAAGGCTAAGTTGGGTGGCAAATTTCTTCAGGTGCTCCACCAGAACTTTGGTTATCTCCTGCGTCCTGATGAGTGTCATTTTGTGGAACACAGATCCCAGTCCTTTAACACTGCAACAGAAAGCCACAGAGGGTCATTGTGTGGATGCATTGGTGCAGATCTACAAACTTCCTTTCTCCAAATTCAGGCACTCACATCACATGGTAGTTGGTGCAGCTGATGCCAGCTGTGACTGTAACCAGCATTTCCGGGGTGAAACTGGGGAGGATGGGGATGAGCTTCACAGTGAACCACGTAACCCAGACAGAGGCCTCAAATTCCTGGATCTTCGATCCGATGATTATGAAGGTTCGGTTCATCATCACGTCTCTGGCGGCAGGGGTGATATCGGGACTCTGCAAAAACACAAAACCAGGATTGTGAACGGCGCTGTAAGAGACTACCGTACTTTGGGCTATTCTCCACGGCATCAATGCGATCTCTGTCAGACACTTTGACTCATTGACTTGCCTCGGGAGCTGCGCTCAGTGCCGTCAGAAACTCCTCCACATTCTGGAAAGCGTCGCCTTCCTCCAGTCGGTCGAACACAGCGCTGATCTGGTTGGTGTTGTTCAGTACTCCAGAGCTCAGAGTGAGTTTAGCTACTTGGGTAGGGGTCAGCAGTGCCAGTGATTCAAACTAAAGCACACCATGGACACAGATTCAACAGTTTATATTAAAAAAAGAATACTAATAATAAACTTTTTTTTTAAATAAATGACAGTTCACACGAGCTACTGGAGCAAGCCAGAAAATGTTACTCACACTGGAGAAATTTTCATTCAGGGACTTCAAATCCTCCAAGTCAGCGTAGCTGGAGAAATTGCCAACGTTCTTCTCAAGCCAGTCAGCACTGCTCGTAGTTTTGGAAAGACAGGCAGGATCTGGATTGAACACAGAGCATTGGGGGGATTCATCAGAGCACCACTGTACAATTGTGAGCAAGCTGAAATAACTGTGACAAGCTGAGACGTTGACGCACGCTTAGGGAACTACAGCGCGAGAGATGGCAACTCAAGGCAGTGATGGCACTAAAAAGTACCTTTTAGGTCGTCTCTCGACAAGAAGCGCTGGACGAATTGAGTGAAGACGGCCCGTTTCTGCTCCTCCGCCATGAGGGATGCCTGACGACCGAGAGCCTGCACCCTGGATCAGGAAAGATCAGCGAACGTCACGGATTGCCAGACTTAACTCCGCTAAACACCGCTTGAGGGTTTCCACATCACTGAGCATACTCACACAACTTGGTAGGTGTCGCAACTGAAGTTCTTGGAGCTAAGGCAGGACAGAAAGTCCCTAGAGACTGCTGACAAAAATGGCTTCAGCCTGTCCTGGAACCAGGCGGCAACGAAGCTGGCATCCGTCAGCTGTGCAGCGCTGAAGTTGTTGACTTTCACCTCTCCAATGGCATCGAGAACATGGGACTGAGGCTGACCATTGGGTAGGGTCTGTAAAAATAATGGGGCACGTCAATTCAGAGCTCTGAGGCGGCACACCATTTTCTGTTCCATAAAAAGCAGGGGCGTCGCCTACCATGTTGGAGAACTTTGACAGAGCATCCTCCAGAACTCCTGCCACTTTCTGGAAGAAAAGCTTCCACGTCTCCGTGCTGACGCTCTTGCCGCTTGGCACCTTGCAAGTCAGCAGCGTGAAGATGTCATCAGAGGACAGAGATGATGCAACCTTGGAAGAGGTGGACAGATTCAAGCAGTCAGAGACACAGGACACTTTGCAAAGACGAGCGCTCGGGTGCAGAGCTCATGGAGGACTTACCGAAGAGCAGGCATAATCAGAGATGTTGAAGCCGCACAGCCCAGCCGAGGCATTTGCAGACCGAAGCTGAGCATCAAGTTGACCACTGCCAAGCACAAAAGCACGATTCCCATTTACAACACTTTCTGAGGCCTACCTCTGCTTTAAGTAGATACCAAACCAATACTCACCGGTTAACATCTTGACACAGCCTGTTTTCTGTAAAGGAAGACCAAAAAATAACAGATCAGATGGAGAACTTTCACATGCTACCTTATGAGGTTATTGCAAAAGGACTCAATTCCATCAATCGCAAACTGCCGTTGCGTGTTCCGACTCACCATCTACTACTGTTGCAGTGCACTATTGCGAGAGAGGATGAAGCAGAAAGAAAAGGGAAAACAATTATGAACAGCTTCTCTTGGGCTTTAACTCAACTCATTCGCCATCTTAAACAGGGAAGTACTTACGAAACCGACGGGGCGAGGGGGCGTACAGTCTGAAGAGAAGCCAAGAAAAAAGAGATTTCGGGTCAATACGAGGCCACTGGCATATGGCTTACATACACATGCATTTTGTCAGAATTCCTTTGTCATGCCATACCTTCTCCTTGTGACTGGACAAGTTGGTCTACACTGGACTTGAGCTCCACTTTAAGTCCAGATGGGAGAACTGCCAAAGCCGCCTCCAGGCCTTTCAATCTAAAGAAACATACAAAAATGCAGATCTTCAGTGCTTATTTCTACAGACTGCATACAAACTTAAAACCGAAGGTGCCAGGTTTCTCACATTGCACTGTAAGAGTCACAGGTGAGGTTGGTGGGGATCACCACCAGAACTGAAGGACGGAAGCTGGCCAGCAGGACCACCAGATTGATTTGAAACCACAGCTCGTAGTCACTCGTTTGGAAGAGGGGGAATTTGGGAGCCAGACCAGTCAAAGTCAGGTTCAGCATTGTGTCTCGGACTTCCACGTTTGTGATGTAGGTTACGTTTTCCTGGAGGAGGGAGGGAAACAGAGCCTTCTTGTTCAAGAGCATCACAATCGTGGTCTAGGCCAATTAGGATAATCAGGTTCATCTAAAAAAAAACATTAAAAAAACTCACCTCCTTGCTGACTTCCACAAATTTTTCAAAGAATTTCTCAAGCTGATTATCATCTGGGGATTTTAGGATGCTGCTCAACACCTCCTTCACCACGGTCACATTTTCAAGAGCACCGGTGGACGGATCCAACAGCAGCTCGGCTTTCTGATCAGGTGACAGGGTTTCCAGAGCCGCCGTCTAAGGTGAATGTAACACCAAGGAAACAGCAGGAAGGATTGTTAGCGCTCTGCTTTCTGGCCAACACTTAAGCACTAGTACAAGTGCCAATCAAATTCTCTATTAAAGCTGCATGTCAACAGAAACATAAGAGAAGGTTGTTATTTTACCCCGCTGACGTTCAACTCCTTAAGGTCCGAGTAATTGGCCAGTGTGGTGAATGGGCCCAAGTTGGCCTTAAGCCAATCAGCATCGCTGGTAATGTTCTGCCTGCAACCTGTTTTTAAAGATAGGGGTGGAGGAAGATCAGTGTGCATCCCTGCACTGTTATGAAGTTGACACACAACTACGGTGAGCTCTCAGCTGGGGGGAAAAACCCCCACTGCAACGCAGTCTATTCTGGCAATAGAGGGATGCCGCAGAAGGATGCTCTGGAAAGGCCTACCTGGAAGGCTAAGTTGGGTGGCAAATTTCTTCAGGTGCTCCACCAGAACTTTGGTTATCTCCTGCGTCCTGATGAGTGTCATTTTGTGGAACACAGATCCCAGTCCTTTAACACTGCAACAGAAAGCCACAGAGGGTCATTGTGTGGATGCATTGGTGCAGATCTACAAACTTCCTTTCTCCAAATTCAGGCACTCACATCACATGGTAGTTGGTGCAGCTGATGCCAGCTGTGACTGTAACCAGCATTTCCGGGGTGAAACTGGGGAGGATGGGGATGAGCTTCACAGTGAACCACGTAACCCAGACAGAGGCCTCAAATTCCTGGATCTTCGATCCGATGATTATGAAGGTTCGGTTCATCATCACGTCTCTGGCGGCAGGGGTGATATCGGGACTCTGCAAAAACACAAAACCAGGATTGTGAACGGCGCTGTAAGAGACTACCGTACTTTGGGCTATTCTCCACGGCATCAATGCGATCTCTGTCAGACACTTTGACTCATTGACTTGCCTCGGGAGCTGCGCTCAGTGCCGTCAGAAACTCTTCCACGTTCTGGAAAGCGTCGCCTTCCTCCAGTCGGTCGAACACAGCGCTGATCTGGTTGGTGTTGTTCAGTACTCCAGAGCTCAGAGTGAGTTTAGCTACTTGGGTAGGGGTCAGCAGTGCCAGTGATTCAAACTAAAGCACACCATGGACACAGATTCAACAGTTTATATTAAAAAAAGAATACTAATAATAAACATTTTTTTAAATAAATGACAGTTCACACGAGCTACTGGAGCAAGCCAGAAATTGTTACTCACACTGGAGAAATTTTCATTCAGGGACTTCAAATCCTCCAAGTCAGCGTAGCTGGAGAAATTGCCAACGTTCTTCTCAAGCCAGTCAGCACTGCTCGTAGTTTTGGAAAGACAGGCAGGATCTGGATTGAACACAGAGCATTGTGGGGATTCATCAGAGCACCACTGTACAATTGTGAGCAAGCTGAAATAACTGTGACAAACTGAGACGTTGACGGACGCTTAGGGAACTACAGCGCGAGAGATGCTAACTAAGGCAGTGATGGTACTAAAAAGTACCTTTCAGGTCGTCTCTCGACAAGAAGCGCTGGACGAATTGAGTGAAGACGGCCCGTTTCTGCTCCTCCGCCATGAGGGATGCCTGACGACCGAGAGCCTGCACCCTGGATCAGGAAAGATCAGCGAACGTCACGGATTGCCAGACTTAACTCCGCTAAACACCGCTTGAGGGTTTCCACAGCACTGAGCATACTCACACAACTTGGTAGGTGTCGCAACTGAAGTTCTTGGAGCTAAGGCAGGACAGAAAGTCCCTAGAGACTGCTGACAAAAATGGCCTCAGCCTGTCCTGGAACCAGGCGGCAACGAAGCTGGCATCCGTCAGCTGTGCAGCGCTGAAGTTGTTGACTTTCACCTCTCCAATGGCATCGAGAACATGGGACTGAGGCTGACCATTGGGTAGGGTCTGTAAAAATAATGGGGCACGTCAATTCAGAGCTCTGAGGCGGCACACCATTTTCTGTTCCATAAAAAGCAGGGGCGTCACCTACCATGTTGGAGAACTTTGACAGAGCATCCTCCAGAACTCCTGCCACTTTCTGGAAGAAAAGCTTCCACGTCTCCGTGCTGACGCTCGTGCCGCTTGGCGCCTTGCAAGTCAGCAGCGTGAAGATGTCATCAGAGGACAGAGATGATGCAACCTTGGAAGAGGTGGTCAGATTCAAGCAGTCAGAGACACAGGACACTTTGCAAAGACGAGCGCTCGGGTGCAGAGCTCATGGAGGACTTACCGAAGAGCAGGCATAATCAGAGATGTTGAAGCCGCACAGCCCAGCCGAGGCATTTGCAGACCGAAGCTGAGCATCAAGTTGACCACTGCCAAGCACAAAAGCACGATTCCCATTTACAACACTTTCTGAGGCCTACCTCTGCTTTAAGTAGATACCAAACCAATACTCACCGGTTAACATCTTGACACAGCCTGTTTTCTGTAAAGGAAGACCAAAAAATAACAGATCAGATGGAGAACTTTCACATGCTACCTTATGAGGTTATTGCAAAAGGACTCAATTCCATCAATCGCAAACTGCCGTTGCGTGTTCCGACTCACCATCTACTACTGTTTCAGTGCACTATTGCGAGAGAGGATGAAGCAGAAAGAAAAGGGAAAACAATTATGAACAGCTTCTCTTGGGCTTTAACTCAACTCATTCGCCATCTTAAACAGGGAAGTACTTACGAAACCGACGGGGCGAGGGGGCGTACAGTCTGAAGAGAAGCCAAGAAAAAAGAGATTTCGGGTCAATACGAGGCCACTGGCATATGGCTTACATACACATGCATTTTGTCAGAATTCCTTTGTCATGCCATACCTTCCCCTTGTGACTGGACAAGTTGGTCTACACTGGACTTGAGCTCCACTTTAAGTCCAGATGGGAGAACTGCCAAAGCCGCCTCCAGGCCTTTCAATCTAAAGAAACATACAAAATGCAGATCTTCAGTGCTTATTTCTACAGACTGCATACAAACTTAAAACCGAAGGTGCCAGGTTTCTCACATTGCACTGTAAGAGTCACAGGTGAGGTTGGTGGGGATCACCACCAGAACTGAAGGACGGAAGCTGGCCAGCAGGACCACCAGATTGATTTGAAACCACAGCTCGTAGTCACTCGTTTGGAAGAGGGGGAATTTGGGAGCCAGACCAGTCAAAGTCAGGTTCAGCATTGTGTCTCGGACTTCCACGTTTGTGATGTAGGTTACGTTTTCCTGGAGGAGGGAGGGAAACAGAGCCTTCTTGTTCAAGAGCATCACAATCGTGGTCTAGGCCAATTAGGATAATCAGGTTCATCTAAAAAAAAAAAACATTAAAAAAAATTCACCTCCTTGCTGACTTCCACAAATTTTTCAAAGAATTTCTCAAGCTGATTATCATCTGGGGATTTTAGGATGCTGCTCAACACCTCCTTCACCATGGTCACATTTTCAAGAGCACCGGTGGACGGATCCAACAGCAGCTCGGCTTTCTGATCAGGTGACAGGGTTTCCAGAGCCGCCGTCTAAGGTGAATGTAACACCAAGGAAACAGCAGGAAGGATTGTTAGCGCTCTGCTTTCTGCCCAACACTTAAGCACTAGTACAAGTGCCAATCAAATTCTCTATTAAAGCTGCATGTCAACAGAAACATAAGAGAAGGTTGTTATTTTACCCCGCTGATGTTCAACTCCTTAAGGTCCGAGTAATTGGCCAGTGTGGTGAATGGGCCCAAGTTGGCCTTAAGCCAATCAGCATCGCTGGTAATGTTCTGCCTGCAACCTGTTTTTAAAGATAGGGGTGGAGGAAGATCAGTGTGCATCCCTGCACTGTTATGAAGTTGACACACACAACTACGGTGAGCTCTCAGCTGGGGGGAAAACCCCCCACTGCAACGCAGTCTATTCTGGCAATAGAGGGATGCCGCAGAAGGATGCTCTGGAAAGGCCTACCTGGAAGGCTAAGTTGGGTGGCAAATTTCTTCAGGTGCTCCACCAGAACTTTGGTTATCTCCTGCGTCCTGATGAGTGTCATTTTGTGGAACACAGATCCCAGTCCTTTAACACTGCAACAGAAAGCCACAGAGGGTCATTGTGTGGATGCATTGGTGCAGATCTACAAACTTCCTTTCTCCAAATTCAGGCACTCACATCACATGGTAGTTGGTGCAGCTGATGCCAGCTGTGACTGTAACCAGCATTTCCGGGGTGAAACTGGGGAGGATGGGGATGAGCTTCACAGTGAACCACGTAACCCAGACAGAGGCCTCAAATTCCTGGATCTTCGATCCGATGATTATGAAGGTTCGGTTCATCATCACGTCTCTGGCGGCAGGGGTGATATCGGGACTCTGCAAAAACACAAAACCAGGATTGTGAACGGCGCTGTAAGAGACTACCGTACTTTGGGCTATTCTCCACGGCATCAATGCGATCTCTGTCAGACACTTTGACTCATTGACTTGCCTCGGGAGCTGCGCTCAGTGCCGTCAGAAACTCCTCCACATTCTGGAAAGCGTCGCCTTCCTCCAGTCGGTCGAACACAGCGCTGATCTGGTTGGTGTTGTTCAGTACTCCAGAGCTCAGAGTGAGTTTAGCTACTTGGGTAGGGGTCAGCAGTGCCAGTGATTCAAACTAAAGCACACCATGGACACAGATTCAACAGTTTATATTAAAAAAAGAATACTAATAATAAACATTTTTTTAAATAAATGACAGTTCACACGAGCTACTGGAGCAAGCCAGAAATTGTTACTCACACTGGAGAAATTTTCATTCAGGGACTTCAAATCCTCCAAGTCAGCGTAGCTGGAGAAATTGCCAACGTTCTTCTCAAGCCAGTCAGCACTGCTCGTAGTTTTGGAAAGACAGGCAGGATCTGGATTGAACACAGAGCATTGTGGGGATTCATCAGAGCACCACTGTACAATTGTGAGCAAGCTGAAATAACTGTGACAAACTGAGACGTTGACGGACGCTTAGGGAACTACAGCGCGAGAGATGCTAACTAAGGCAGTGATGGTACTAAAAAGTACCTTTCAGGTCGTCTCTCGACAAGAAGCGCTGGACGAATTGAGTGAAGACGGCCCGTTTCTGCTCCTCCGCCATGAGGGATGCCTGACGACCGAGAGCCTGCACCCTGGATCAGGAAAGATCAGCGAACGTCACGGATTGCCAGACTTAACTCCGCTAAACATCGCTTGAGGGTTTCCACAGCACTGAGCATACTCACACAACTTGGTAGGTGTCGCAACTGAAGTTCTTGGAGCTAAGGCAGGAAAGAAAGTCCCTAGAGACTGCTGACAAAAATGGCCTCAGCCTGTCCTGGAACCAGGCGGCAACGAAGCTGGCATCCGTCAGCTGTGCAGCGCTGAAGTTGTTGACTTTCACCTCTCCAATTGCATCGAGAAAATGGGACTGAGGCTGACCGTTGGGTAGGGTCTGTAAAAATAATGGGGCACGTCAATTCAGAGCTCTGAGGCGGCACACCATTTTCTGTTCCATAAAAAGCAGGGGCGTCGCCTACCATGTTGGAGAACTTTGACAGAGCATCCTCCAGAACTCCTGCCACTTTCTGGAAGAAAAGCTTCCACGTCTCCGTGCTGACGCTCGTGCCGCTTGGCGCCTTGCAAGTCAGCAGCGTGAAGATGTCATCAGAGGACAGAGATGATGCAACCTTGGAAGAGGTGGACAGATTCAAGCAGTCAGAGACACAGGACACTTTGCAAAGACGAGCACTCGGGTGCAGAGCTCATGGAGGACTTACCGAAGAGCAGGCATAATCAGAGATGTTGAAGCCGCACAGCCCAGCCGAGGCATTTGCAGACCGAAGCTGAGCATCAAGTTGACCACTGCCAAGCACAAAAGCACGATTCCCATTTACAACACTTTCTAAAGGCCTACCTCTGCTTTAAGTAGATACCAAACCAATACTCACCGGTTAACATCTTGACACAGCCTGTTTTCTGTAAAGGAAGACCAAAAAATAACAGATCAGATGGAGAACTTTCACATGCTACCTTATGAGGTTATTGCAAAAGAACTCAATTCCATCAATCGCAAACTGCCGTTGCGTGTTCCGACTCACCATCTACTACTGTTTCAGTGCACTATTGCGAGAGAGGATGAAGCAGAAAGAAAAGGGAAAACAATTATGAACAGCTTCTCTTGGGCTTTAACTCAACTCATTCGCCATCTTAAACAGGGAAGTACTTACGAAACCGATGGGGCGAGGGGGCGTACAGTCTGAAGAGAAGCCAAGAAAAAAGAGATTTCGGGTCAATACGAGGCCACTGGCATATGGCTTACATACACATGCATTTTGTCAGAATTCCTTTGTCATGCCATACCTTCTCCTTGTGACTGGACAAGTTGGTCTACACTGGACTTGAGCTCCACTTTAAGTCCAGATGGGAGAACTGCCAAAGCCGCCTCCAGGCCTTTCAATCTAAAGAAACATACAAAATGCAGATCTTCAGTGCTTATTTCTACAGACTGCATACAAACTTAAAACCGAAGGTGCCAGGTTTCTCACATTGCACTGTAAGAGTCACAGGTGAGGTTGGTGGGGATCACCACCAGAACTGAAGGACGGAAGCTGGCCAGCAGGACCACCAGATTGATTTGAAACCACAGCTCGTAGTCACTCGTTTGGAAGAGGGGGAATTTGGGAGCCAGACCAGTCAAAGTCAGGTTCAGCATTGTGTCTCGGACTTCCACGTTTGTGATGTAGGTTACGTTTTCCTGGAGGAGGGAGGGAAACAGAGCCTTCTTGTTCAAGAGCATCACAATCGTGGTCTAGGCCAATTAGGATAATCAGGTTCATCTAAAAAAAAAAACATTAAAAAAATTCACCTCCTTGCTGACTTCCACAAATTTTTCAAAGAATTTCTCAAGCTGATTATCATCTGGGGATTTTAGGATGCTGCTCAACACCTCCTTCACCACGGTCACATTTTCAAGAGCACCGGTGGACGGATCCAACAGCAGCTCGGCTTTCTGATCAGGTGACAGGGTTTCCAGAGCCGCCGTCTAAGGTGAATGTAACACCAAGGAAACAGCAGGAAGGATTGTTAGCGCTCTGCTTTCTGGCCAACACTTAAGCACTAGTACAAGTGCCAATCAAATTCTCTATTAAAGCTGCATGTCAACAGAAACATAAGAGAAGGTTGTTATTTTACCCCGCTGACGTTCAACTCCTTAAGGTCCGAGTAATTGGCCAGTGTGGTGAATGGGCCCAAGTTGGCCTTAAGCCAATCAGCATCGCTGGTAATGTTCTGCCTGCAACCTGTTTTTAAAGATAGGAGTGGAGGAAGATCAGTGTGCATCCCTGCACTGTTATGAAGTTGACACACACAACTACGGTGAGCTCTCAGCTGGGGGGAAAAACCCCCACTGCAACGCAGTCTATTCTGGCAATAGAGGGATGCCGCAGAAGGATGCTCTGGAAAGGCCTACCTGGAAGGCTAAATTGGGTGGCAAATTTCTTCAGGTGCTCCACCAGAACTTTGGTTATCTCCTGCGTCCTGATGAGTGTCATTTTGTGGAACACAGATCCCAGTCCTTTAACACTGCAACAGAAAGCCACAGAGGGTCATTGTGTGGATGCATTGGTGCAGATCTACAAACTTCCTTTCTCCAAATTCAGGCACTCACATCACATGGTAGTTGGTGCAGCTGATGCCAGCTGTGACTGTAACCAGCATTTCCGGGGTGAAACTGGGGAGGATGGGGATGAGCTTCACAGTGAACCACGTAACCCAGACAGGGGCCTCAAATTCCTGGATCTTCGATCCGATGATTATGAAGGTTCGGTTCATCATCACGTCTCTGGCGGCAGGGGTGATATCGGGACTCTGCAAAAACACAAAACCAGGATTGTGAACGGCGCTGTAAGAGACTACCGTACTTTGGGCTATTCTCCACGGCATCAATGCGATCTCTGTCAGACACTTTGACTCATTGACTTGCCTCGGGAGCTGCGCTCAGTGCCGTCAGAAACTCCTCCACGTTCTGGAAAGCGTCGCCTTCCTCCAGTCGGTCGAACACAGCGCTGATCTGGTTGGTGTTGTTCAGTACTCCAGAGCTCAGAGTGAGTTTAGCTACTTGGGTAGGGGTCAGCAGTGCCAGTGATTCAAACTAAAGCACACCATGGACACAGATTCAACAGTTTATATTAAAAAAAGAATACTAATAATAAACATTTTTTTAAATAAATGACAGTTCACACGAGCTACTGGAGCAAGCCAGAAAATGTTACTCACACTGGAGAAATTTTCATTCAGGGACTTCAAATCCTCCAAGTCAGCGTAGCTGGAGAAATTGCCAACGTTCTTCTCAAGCCAGTCAGCACTGCTCGTAGTTTTGGAAAGACAGGCAGGATCTGGATTGAACACAGAGCATTGGGGGGATTCATCAGAGCACCACTGTACAATTGTGAGCAAGCTGAAATAACTGTGACAAGCTGAGACGTTGACGCACGCTTAGGGAACTACAGCGCGAGAGATGGCAACTCAAGGCAGTGATGGCACTAAAAAGTACCTTTCAGGTCGTCTCTCGACAAGAAGCGCTGGACGAATTGAGTGAAGACGGCCCGTTTCTGCTCCTCCGCCATGAGGGATGCCTGACGACCGAGAGCCTGCACCCTGGATCAGGAAAGATCAGCGAACGTCACGGATTGCCAGACTTAACTCCGCTAAACACCGCTTGAGGGTTTCCACAGCACTGAGCATACTCACACAACTTGGTAGGTGTCGCAACTGAAGTTCTTGGAGCTAAGGCAGGACAGAAAGTCCCTAGAGACTGCTGACAAAAATGGCCTCAGCCTGTCCTGGAACCAGGCGGCAACGAAGCTGGCATCCGTCAGCTGTGCAGCGCTGAAGTTGTTGACTTTCACCTCTCCAATGGCATCGAGAACATGGGACTGAGGCTGACCATTGGGTAGGGTCTGTAAAAATAATGGGGCACGTCAATTCAGAGCTCTGAGGCGGCACACCATTTTCTGTTCCATAAAAAGCAGGGGCGTCACCTACCATGTTGGAGAACTTTGACAGAGCATCCTCCAGAACTCCTGCCACTTTCTGGAAGAAAAGCTTCCACGTCTCCGTGCTGACGCTCGTGCCGCTTGGCGCCTTGCAAGTCAGCAGCGTGAAGATGTCATCAGAGGACAGAGATGATGCAACCTTGGAAGAGGTGGTCAGATTCAAGCAGTCAGAGACACAGGACACTTTGCAAAGACGAGCGCTCGGGTGCAGAGCTCATGGAGGACTTACCGAAGAGCAGGCATAATCAGAGATGTTGAAGCCGCACAGCCCAGCCGAGGCATTTGCAGACCGAAGCTGAGCATCAAGTTGACCACTGCCAAGCACAAAAGCACGATTCCCATTTACAACACTTTCTGAGGCCTACCTCTGCTTTAAGTAGATACCAAACCAATACTCACCGGTTAACATCTTGACACAGCCTGTTTTCTGTAAAGGAAGACCAAAAAATAACAGATCAGATGGAGAACTTTCACATGCTACCTTATGAGGTTATTGCAAAAGGACTCAATTCCATCAATCGCAAACTGCCGTTGCGTGTTCAGACTCACCATCTACTACTGTTTCAGTGCACTATTGCGAGAGAGGATGAAGCAGAAAGAAAAGGGAAAACAATTATGAACAGCTTCTCTTGGGCTTTAACTCAACTCATTCGCCATCTTAAACAGGGAAGTACTTACGAAACCGACGGGGCGAGGGGGCGTACAGTCTGAAGAGAAGCCAAGAAAAAAGAGATTTCGGGTCAATACGAGGCCACTGGCATATGGCTTACATACACATGCATTTTGTCAGAATTCCTTTGTCATGCCATACCTTCCCCTTGTGACTGGACAAGTTGGTCTACACTGGACTTGAGCTCCACTTTAAGTCCAGATGGGAGAACTGCCAAAGCCGCCTCCAGGCCTTTCAATCTAAAGAAACATACAAAATGCAGATCTTCAGTGCTTATTTCTACAGACTGCATACAAACTTAAAACCGAAGGTGCCAGGTTTCTCACATTGCACTGTAAGAGTCACAGGTGAGGTTGGTGGGGATCACCACCAGAACTGAAGGACGGAAGCTGGCCAGCAGGACCACCAGATTGATTTGAAACCACAGCTCGTAGTCACTCGTTTGGAAGAGGGGGAATTTGGGAGCCAGACCAGTCAAAGTCAGGTTCAGCATTGTGTCTCGGACTTCCACGTTTGTGATGTAGGTTACGTTTTCCTGGAGGAGGGAGGGAAACAGAGCCTTCTTGTTCAAGAGCATCACAATCGTGGTCTAGGCCAATTAGGATAATCAGGTTCATCTAAAAAAAAAAACATTAAAAAAAATTCACCTCCTTGCTGACTTCCACAAATTTTTCAAAGAATTTCTCAAGCTGATTATCATCTGGGGATTTTAGGATGCTGCTCAACACCTCCTTCACCATGGTCACATTTTCAAGAGCACCGGTGGACGGATCCAACAGCAGCTCGGCTTTCTGATCAGGTGACAGGGTTTCCAGAGCCGCCGTCTAAGGTGAATGTAACACCAAGGAAACAGCAGGAAGGATTGTTAGCGCTCTGCTTTCTGCCCAACACTTAAGCACTAGTACAAGTGCCAATCAAATTCTCTATTAAAGCTGCATGTCAACAGAAACATAAGAGAAGGTTGTTATTTTACCCCGCTGATGTTCAACTCCTTAAGGTCCGAGTAATTGGCCAGTGTGGTGAATGGGCCCAAGTTGGCCTTAAGCCAATCAGCATCGCTGGTAATGTTCTGCCTGCAACCTGTTTTTAAAGATAGGGGTGGAGGAAGATCAGTGTGCATCCCTGCACTGTTATGAAGTTGACACACACAACTACGGTGAGCTCTCAGCTGGGGGGAAAACCCCCCACTGCAACGCAGTCTATTCTGGCAATAGAGGGATGCCGCAGAAGGATGCTCTGGAAAGGCCTACCTGGAAGGCTAAGTTGGGTGGCAAATTTCTTCAGGTGCTCCACCAGAACTTTGGTTATCTCCTGCGTCCTGATGAGTGTCATTTTGTGGAACACAGATCCCAGTCCTTTAACACTGCAACAGAAAGCCACAGAGGGTCATTGTGTGGATGCATTGGTGCAGATCTACAAACTTCCTTTCTCCAAATTCAGGCACTCACATCACATGGTAGTTGGTGCAGCTGATGCCAGCTGTGACTGTAACCAGCATTTCCGGGGTGAAACTGGGGAGGATGGGGATGAGCTTCACAGTGAACCACGTAACCCAGACAGAGGCCTCAAATTCCTGGATCTTCGATCCGATGATTATGAAGGTTCGGTTCATCATCACGTCTCTGGCGGCAGGGGTGATATCGGGACTCTGCAAAAACACAAAACCAGGATTGTGAACGGCGCTGTAAGAGACTACCGTACTTTGGGCTATTCTCCACGGCATCAATGCGATCTCTGTCAGACACTTTGACTCATTGACTTGCCTCGGGAGCTGCGCTCAGTGCCGTCAGAAACTCCTCCACATTCTGGAAAGCGTCGCCTTCCTCCAGTCGGTCGAACACAGCGCTGATCTGGTTGGTGTTGTTCAGTACTCCAGAGCTCAGAGTGAGTTTAGCTACTTGGGTAGGGGTCAGCAGTGCCAGTGATTCAAACTAAAGCACACCATGGACACAGATTCAACAGTTTATATTAAAAAAAGAATACTAATAATAAACTTTTTTTTAAATAAATGACAGTTCACACGAGCTACTGGAGCAAGCCAGAAAATGTTACTCACACTGGAGAAATTTTCATTCAGGGACTTCAAATCCTCCAAGTCAGCGTAGCTGGAGAAATTGCCAACGTTCTTCTCAAGCCAGTCAGCACTGCTCGTAGTTTTGGAAAGACAGGCAGGATCTGGATTGAACACAGAGCATTGGGGGGATTCATCAGAGCACCACTGTACAATTGTGAGCAAGCTGAAATAACTGTGACAAGCTGAGACGTTGACGCACGCTTAGGGAACTACAGCGCGAGAGATGGCAACTCAAGGCAGTGATGGCACTAAAAAGTACCTTTCAGGTCGTCTCTCGACAAGAAGCGCTGGACGAATTGAGTGAAGACGGCCCGTTTCTGCTCCTCCGCCATGAGGGATGCCTGACGACCGAGAGCCTGCACCCTGGATCAGGAAAGATCAGCGAACGTCACGGATTGCCAGACTTAACTCCGCTAAACATCGCTTGAGGGTTTCCACAGCACTGAGCATACTCACACAACTTGGTAGGTGTCGCAACTGAAGTTCTTGGAGCTAAGGCAGGACAGAAAGTCCCTAGAGACTGCTGACAAAAATGGCCTCAGCCTGTCCTGGAACCAGGCGGCAACGAAGCTGGCATCCGTCAGCTGTGCAGCGCTGAAGTTGTTGACTTTCACCTCTCCAATGGCATCGAGAACATGGGACTGAGGCTGACCATTGGGTAGGGTCTGTAAAAATAATGGGGCACGTCAATTCAGAGCTCTGAGGCGGCACACCATTTTCTGTTCCATAAAAAGCAGGGGCGTCGCCTACCATGTTGGAGAACTTTGACAGAGCATCCTCCAGAACTCCTGCCACTTTCTGGAAGAAAAGCTTCCACGTCTCCGTGCTGACGCTCGTGCCGCTTGGCACCTTGCAAGTCAGCAGCGTGAAGATGTCATCAGAGGACAGAGATGATGCAACCTTGGAAGAGGTGGACAGATTCAAGCAGTCAGAGACACAGGACACTTTGCAAAGACGAGCGCTCGGGTGCAGAGCTCATGGAGGACTTACCGAAGAGCAGGCATAATCAGAGATGTTGAAGCCGCACAGCCCAGCCGAGGCATTTGCAGACCGAAGCTGAGCATCAAGTTGACCACTGCCAAGCACAAAAGCATGATTCCCATTTACAACACTTTCTGAGGCCTACCTCTGCTTTAAGTAGATACCAAACCAATACTCACCGGTTAACATCTTGACACAGCCTGTTTTCTGTAAAGGAAGACCAAAAAATAACAGATCAGATGGAGAACTTTCACATGCTACCTTATGAGGTTATTGCAAAAGGACTCAATTCCATCAATCGCAAACTGCCGCTGCGTGTTCCGACTCACCATCTACTACTGTTTCAGTGCACTATTGCGAGAGAGGATGAAGCAGAAAGAAAAGGGAAAACAATTATGAACAGCTTCTCTTGGGCTTTAACTCAACTCATTCGCCATCTTAAACAGGGAAGTACTTACGAAACCGACGGGGCGAGGGGGCGTACAGTCTGAAGAGAAGCCAAGAAAAAAGAGATTTCGGGTCAATACGAGGCCACTGGCATATGGCTTACATACACATGCATTTTGTCAGAATTCCTTTGTCATGCCATACCTTCTCCTTGTGACTGGACAAGTTGGTCTACACTGGACTTCAGCTCCACTTTAAGTCCAGATGGGAGAACTGCCAAAGCCGCCTCCAGGCCTTTCAATCTAAAGAAACATACAAAAATGCAGATCTTCAGTGCTTATTTCTACAGACTGCATACAAACTTAAAACCGAAGGTGCCAGGTTTCTCACATTGCACTGTAAGAGTCACAGGTGAGGTTGGTGGGGATCACCACCAGAACTGAAGGACGGAAGCTGGCCAGCAGGACCACCAGATTGATTTGAAACCACAGCTCGTAGTCACTCGTTTGGAAGAGGGGGAATTTGGGAGCCAGACCAGTCAAAGTCAGGTTCAGCATTGTGTCTCGGACTTCCACGTTTGTGATGTAGGTTACGTTTTCCTGGAGGAGGGAGGGAAACAGAGCCTTCTTGTTCAAGAGCATCACAATCGTGGTCTAGGCCAATTAGGATAATCAGGTTCATCTAAAAAAAAACATTAAAAAAAACTCACCTCCTTGCTGACTTCCACAAATTTTTCAAAGAATTTCTCAAGCTGATTATCATCTGGGGATTTTAGGATGCTGCTCAACACCTCCTTCACCACAGTCACATTTTCAAGAGCACCGGTGGACGGATCCAACAGCAGCTCGGCTTTCTGATCAGGTGACAGGGTTTCCAGAGCCGCCGTCTAAGGTGAATGTAACACCAAGGAAACAGCAGGAAGGATTGTTAGCGCTCTGCTTTCTGGCCAACACTTAAGCACTAGTACAAGTGCCAATCAAATTCTCTATTAAAGCTGCATGTCAACAGAAACATAAGAGAAGGTTGTTATTTTACCCCGCTGACGTTCAACTCCTTAAGGTCCGAGTAATTGGCCAGTGTGGTGAATGGGCCCAAGTTGGCCTTAAGCCAATCAGCATCGCTGGTAATGTTCTGCCTGCAACCTGTTTTTAAAGATAGGGGTGGAGGAAGATCAGTGTGCATCCCTGCACTGTTATGAAGTTGACACACAACTACGGTGAGCTCTCAGCTGGGGGGAAAAACCCCCACTGCAACGCAGTCTATTCTGGCAATAGAGGGATGCCGCAGAAGGATGCTCTGGAAAGGCCTACCTGGAAGGCTAAATTGGGTGGCAAATTTCTTCAGGTGCTCCACCAGAACTTTGGTTATCTCCTGCGTCCTGATGAGTGTCATTTTGTGGAACACAGATCCCAGTCCTTTAACACTGCAACAGAAAGCCACAGAGGGTCATTGTGTGGATGCATTGGTGCAGATCTACAAACTTCCTTTCTCCAAATTCAGGCACTCACATCACATGGTAGTTGGTGCAGCTGATGCCAGCTGTGACTGTAACCAGCATTTCCGGGGTGAAACTGGGGAGGATGGGGATGAGCTTCACAGTGAACCACGTAACCCAGACAGAGGCCTCAAATTCCTGGATCTTCGATCCGATGATTATGAAGGTTCGGTTCATCATCACGTCTCTGGCGGCAGGGGTGATATCGGGACTCTGCAAAAACACAAAACCAGGATTGTGAACGGCGCTGTAAGAGACTACCGTACTTTGGGCTATTCTCCACGGCATCAATGCGATCTCTGTCAGACACTTTGACTCATTGACTTGCCTCGGGAGCTGCGCTCAGTGCCGTCAGAAACTCTTCCACGTTCTGGAAAGCGTCGCCTTCCTCCAGTCGGTCGAACACAGCGCTGATCTGGTTGGTGTTGTTCAGTACTCCAGAGCTCAGAGTGAGTTTAGCTACTTGGGTAGGGGTCAGCAGTGCCAGTGATTCAAACTAAAGCACACCATGGACACAGATTCAACAGTTTATATTAAAAAAAGAATACTAATAATAAACATTTTTTTAAATAAATGACAGTTCACACGAGCTACTGGAGCAAGCCAGAAAATGTTACTCACACTGGAGAAATTTTCATTCAGGGACTTCAAATCCTCCAAGTCAGCGTAGCTGGAGAAATTGCCAACGTTCTTCTCAAGCCAGTCAGCACTGCTCGTAGTTTTGGAAAGACAGGCAGGATCTGGATTGAACACAGAGCATTGTGGGGATTCATCAGAGCACCACTGTACAATTGTGAGCAAGCTGAAATAACTGTGACAAGCTGAGACGTTGACGGACGCTTAGGGAACTACAGCGCGAGCGATGCTAACTAAGGCAGTGATGGTACTAAAAAGTACCTTTCAGGTCGTCTCTCGACAAGAAGCGCTGGACGAATTGAGTGAAGACGGCCCGTTTCTGCTCCTCCGCCATGAGGGATGCCTGACGACCGAGAACCTGCACCCTGGATCAGGAAAGATCAGCGAACGTCACGGATTGCCAGACTTAACTCCGCTAAACATCGCTTGAGGGTTTCCACAGCACTGAGCATACTCACACAACTTGGTAGGTGTCGCAACTGAAGTTCTTGGAGCTAAGGCAGGACAGAAAATCCCTAGAGACTGCTGACAAAAATGGCCTCAGCCTGTCCTGGAACCAGGCGGCAACGAAGCTGGCATCCGTCAGCTGTGCAGCGCTGAAGTTGTTGACTTTCACCTCTCCAATTGCATCGAGAAAATGGGACTGAGGCTGACCGTTGGGTAGGGTCTGTAAAAATAATGGGGCACGTCAATTCAGAGCTCTGAGGCGGCACACCATTTTCTGTTCCATAAAAAGCAGGGGCGTCGCCTACCATGTTGGAGAACTTTGACAGAGCATCCTCCAGAACTCCTGCCACTTTCTGGAAGAAAAGCTTCCACGTCTCCGTGCTGACGCTTGTGCCGCTTGGCGCCTTGCAAGTCAGCAGCGTGAAGATGTCATCAGAGGACAGAGATGATGCAACCTTGGAAGAGGTGGACAGATTCAAGCAGTCAGAGACACAGGACACTTTGCAAAGACGAGCGCTCGGGTGCAGAGCTCATGGAGGACTTACCGAAGAGCAGGCATAATCAGAGATGTTGAAGCCGCACAGCCCAGCCGAGGCATTTGCAGACCGAAGCTGAGCATCAAGTTGACCACTGCCAAGCACAAAAGCACGATTCCCATTTACAACACTTTCTAAAGGCCTACCTCTGCTTTAAGTAGATACCAAACCAATACTCACCGGTTAACATCTTGACACAGCCTGTTTTCTGTAAAGGAAGACCAAAAAATAACAGATCAGATGGAGAACTTTCACATGCTACCTTATGAGGTTATTGCAAAAGAACTCAATTCCATCAATCGCAAACTGCCGTTGCGTGTTCCGACTCACCATCTACTACTGTTTCAGTGCACTATTGCGAGAGAGGATGAAGCAGAAAGAAAAGGGAAAACAATTATGAACAGCTTCTCTTGGGCTTTAACTCAACTCATTCGCCATCTTAAACAGGGAAGTACTTACGAAACCGACGGGGCGAGGGGGCGTACAGTCTGAAGAGAAGCCAAGAAAAAAGAGATTTCGGGTCAATACGAGGCCACTGGCATATGGCTTACATACACATGCATTTTGTCAGAATTCCTTTGTCATGCCATACCTTCTCCTTGTGACTGGACAAGTTGGTCTACACTGGACTTGAGCTCCACTTTAAGTCCAGATGGGAGAACTGCCAAAGCCGCCTCCAGGCCTTTCAATCTAAAGAAACATACAAAAATGCAGATCTTCAGTGCTTATTTCTACAGACTGCATACAAACTTAAAACCGAAGGTGCCAGGTTTCTCACATTGCACTGTAAGAGTCACAGGTGAGGTTGGTGGGGATCACCACCAGAACTGAAGGACGGAAGCTGGCCAGCAGGACCACCAGATTGATTTGAAACCACAGCTCGTAGTCACTCGTTTGGAAGAGGGGGAATTTGGGAGCCAGACCAGTCAAAGTCAGGTTCAGCATTGTGTCTCGGACTTCCACGTTTGTGATGTAGGTTACGTTTTCCTGGAGGAGGGAGGGAAACAGAGCCTTCTTGTTCAAGAGCATCACAATCGTGGTCTAGGCCAATTAGGATAATCAGGTTCATCTAAAAAAAAACATTAAAAAAAACTCACCTCCTTGCTGACTTCCACAAATTTTTCAAAGAATTTCTCAAGCTGATTATCATCTGGGGATTTTAGGATGCTGCTCAACACCTCCTTCACCACAGTCACATTTTCAAGAGCACCGGTGGACGGATCCAACAGCAGCTCGGCTTTCTGATCAGGTGACAGGGTTTCCAGAGCCGCCGTCTAAGGTGAATGTAACACCAAGGAAACAGCAGGAAGGATTGTTAGCGCTCTGCTTTCTGGCCAACACTTAAGCACTAGTACAAGTGCCAATCAAATTCTCTATTAAAGCTGCATGTCAACAGAAACATAAGAGAAGGTTGTTATTTTACCCCGCTGACGTTCAACTCCTTAAGGTCCGAGTAATTGGCCAGTGTGGTGAATGGGCCCAAGTTGGCCTTAAGCCAATCAGCATCGCTGGTAATGTTCTGCCTGCAACCTGTTTTTAAAGATAGGGGTGGAGGAAGATCAGTGTGCATCCCTGCACTGTTATGAAGTTGACACACAACTACGGTGAGCTCTCAGCTGGGGGGAAAAACCCCCACTGCAACGCAGTCTATTCTGGCAATAGAGGGATGCCGCAGAAGGATGCTCTGGAAAGGCCTACCTGGAAGGCTAAATTGGGTGGCAAATTTCTTCAGGTGCTCCACCAGAACTTTGGTTATCTCCTGCGTCCTGATGAGTGTCATTTTGTGGAACACAGATCCCAGTCCTTTAACACTGCAACAGAAAGCCACAGAGGGTCATTGTGTGGATGCATTGGTGCAGATCTACAAACTTCCTTTCTCCAAATTCAGGCACTCACATCACATGGTAGTTGGTGCAGCTGATGCCAGCTGTGACTGTAACCAGCATTTCCGGGGTGAAACTGGGGAGGATGGGGATGAGCTTCACAGTGAACCACGTAACCCAGACAGAGGCCTCAAATTCCTGGATCTTCGATCCGATGATTATGAAGGTTCGGTTCATCATCACGTCTCTGGCGGCAGGGGTGATATCGGGACTCTGCAAAAACACAAAACCAGGATTGTGAACGGCGCTGTAAGAGACTACCGTACTTTGGGCTATTCTCCACGGCATCAATGCGATCTCTGTCAGACACTTTGACTCATTGACTTGCCTCGGGAGCTGCGCTCAGTGCCGTCAGAAACTCTTCCACGTTCTGGAAAGCGTCGCCTTCCTCCAGTCGGTCGAACACAGCGCTGATCTGGTTGGTGTTGTTCAGTACTCCAGAGCTCAGAGTGAGTTTAGCTACTTGGGTAGGGGTCAGCAGTGCCAGTGATTCAAACTAAAGCACACCATGGACACAGATTCAACAGTTTATATTAAAAAAAGAATACTAATAATAAACATTTTTTTAAATAAATGACAGTTCACACGAGCTACTGGAGCAAGCCAGAAAATGTTACTCACACTGGAGAAATTTTCATTCAGGGACTTCAAATCCTCCAAGTCAGCGTAGCTGGAGAAATTGCCAACGTTCTTCTCAAGCCAGTCAGCACTGCTCGTAGTTTTGGAAAGACAGGCAGGATCTGGATTGAACACAGAGCATTGTGGGGATTCATCAGAGCACCACTGTACAATTGTGAGCAAGCTGAAATAACTGTGACAAGCTGAGACGTTGACGGACGCTTAGGGAACTACAGCGCGAGCGATGCTAACTAAGGCAGTGATGGTACTAAAAAGTACCTTTCAGGTCGTCTCTCGACAAGAAGCGCTGGACGAATTGAGTGAAGACGGCCCGTTTCTGCTCCTCCGCCATGAGGGATGCCTGACGACCGAGAACCTGCACCCTGGATCAGGAAAGATCAGCGAACGTCACGGATTGCCAGACTTAACTCCGCTAAACATCGCTTGAGGGTTTCCACAGCACTGAGCATACTCACACAACTTGGTAGGTGTCGCAACTGAAGTTCTTGGAGCTAAGGCAGGACAGAAAATCCCTAGAGACTGCTGACAAAAATGGCCTCAGCCTGTCCTGGAACCAGGCGGCAACGAAGCTGGCATCCGTCAGCTGTGCAGCGCTGAAGTTGTTGACTTTCACCTCTCCAATTGCATCGAGAAAATGGGACTGAGGCTGACCGTTGGGTAGGGTCTGTAAAAATAATGGGGCACGTCAATTCAGAGCTCTGAGGCGGCACACCATTTTCTGTTCCATAAAAAGCAGGGGCGTCGCCTACCATGTTGGAGAACTTTGACAGAGCATCCTCCAGAACTCCTGCCACTTTCTGGAAGAAAAGCTTCCACGTCTCCGTGCTGACGCTTGTGCCGCTTGGCGCCTTGCAAGTCAGCAGCGTGAAGATGTCATCAGAGGACAGAGATGATGCAACCTTGGAAGAGGTGGACAGATTCAAGCAGTCAGAGACACAGGACACTTTGCAAAGACGAGCGCTCGGGTGCAGAGCTCATGGAGGACTTACCGAAGAGCAGGCATAATCAGAGATGTTGAAGCCGCACAGCCCAGCCGAGGCATTTGCAGACCGAAGCTGAGCATCAAGTTGACCACTGCCAAGCACAAAAGCACGATTCCCATTTACAACACTTTCTAAAGGCCTACCTCTGCTTTAAGTAGATACCAAACCAATACTCACCGGTTAACATCTTGACACAGCCTGTTTTCTGTAAAGGAAGACCAAAAAATAACAGATCAGATGGAGAACTTTCACATGCTACCTTATGAGGTTATTGCAAAAGAACTCAATTCCATCAATCGCAAACTGCCGTTGCGTGTTCCGACTCACCATCTACTACTGTTTCAGTGCACTATTGCGAGAGAGGATGAAGCAGAAAGAAAAGGGAAAACAATTATGAACAGCTTCTCTTGGGCTTTAACTCAACTCATTCGCCATCTTAAACAGGGAAGTACTTACGAAACCGATGGGGCGAGGGGGCGTACAGTCTGAAGAGAAGCCAAGAAAAAAGAGATTTCGGGTCAATACGAGGCCACTGGCATATGGCTTACATACACATGCATTTTGTCAGAATTCCTTTGTCATGCCATACCTTCTCCTTGTGACTGGACAAGTTGGTCTACACTGGACTTGAGCTCCACTTTAAGTCCAGATGGGAGAACTGCCAAAGCCGCCTCCAGGCCTTTCAATCTAAAGAAACATACAAAAATGCAGATCTTCAGTGCTTATTTCTACAGACTGCATACAAACTTAAAACCGAAGGTGCCAGGTTTCTCACATTGCACTGTAAGAGTCACAGGTGAGGTTGGTGGGGATCACCACCAGAACTGAAGGACGGAAGCTGGCCAGCAGGACCACCAGATTGATTTGAAACCACAGCTCGTAGTCACTCGTTTGGAAGAGGGGGAATTTGGGAGCCAGACCAGTCAAAGTCAGGTTCAGCATTGTGTCTCGGACTTCCACGTTTGTGATGTAGGTTACGTTTTCCTGGAGGAGGGAGGGAAACAGAGCCTTCTTGTTCAAGAGCATCACAATCGTGGTCTAGGCCAATTAGGATAATCAGGTTCATCTAAAAAAAAAAAAACATTAAAAAAAACTCACCTCCTTGCTGACTTCCACAAATTTTTCAAAGAATTTCTCAAGCTGATTATCATCTGGGGATTTTAGGATGCTGCTCAACACCTCCTTCACCATGGTCACATTTTCAAGAGCACCGGTGGACGGATCCAACAGCAGCTCGGCTTTCTGATCAGGTGACAGGGTTTCCAGAGCCGCCGTCTAAGGTGAATGTAACACCAAGGAAACAGCAGGAAGGATTGTTAGCGCTCTGCTTTCTGCCCAACACTTAAGCACTAGTACAAGTGCCAATCAAATTCTCTATTAAAGCTGCATGTCAACAGAAACATAAGAGAAGGTTGTTATTTTACCCCGCTGATGTTCAACTCCTTAAGGTCCGAGTAATTGGCCAGTGTGGTGAATGGGCCCAAGTTGGCCTTAAGCCAATCAGCATCGCTGGTAATGTTCTGCCTGCAACCTGTTTTTAAAGATAGGGGTGGAGGAAGATCAGTGTGCATCCCTGCACTGTTATGAAGTTGACACACACAACTACGGTGAGCTCTCAGCTGGGGGGAAAACCCCCCACTGCAACGCAGTCTATTCTGGCAATAGAGGGATGCCGCAGAAGGATGCTCTGGAAAGGCCTACCTGGAAGGCTAAGTTGGGTGGCAAATTTCTTCAGGTGCTCCACCAGAACTTTGGTTATCTCCTGCGTCCTGATGAGTGTCATTTTGTGGAACACAGATCCCAGTCCTTTAACACTGCAACAGAAAGCCACAGAGGGTCATTGTGTGGATGCATTGGTGCAGATCTACAAACTTCCTTTCTCCAAATTCAGGCACTCACATCACATGGTAGTTGGTGCAGCTGATGCCAGCTGTGACTGTAACCAGCATTTCCGGGGTGAAACTGGGGAGGATGGGGATGAGCTTCACAGTGAACCACGTAACCCAGACAGAGGCCTCAAATTCCTGGATCTTCGATCCGATGATTATGAAGGTTCGGTCCATCATCACGTCTCTGGCGGCAGGGGTGATATCGGGACTCTGCAAAAACACAAAACCAGGATTGTGAACGGCGCTGTAAGAGACTACCGTACTTTGGGCTATTCTCCACGGCATCAATGCGATCTCTGTCAGACACTTTGACTCATTGACTTGCCTCGGGAGCTGCGCTCAGTGCCGTCAGAAACTCCTCCACATTCTGGAAAGCGTCGCCTTCCTCCAGTCGGTCGAACACAGCGCTGATCTGGTTGGTGTTGTTCAGTACTCCAGAGCTCAGAGTGAGTTTAGCTACTTGGGTAGGGGTCAGCAGTGCCAGTGATTCAAACTAAAGCACACCATGGACACAGATTCAACAGTTTATATTAAAAAAAGAATACTAATAATAAACTTTTTTTTAAATAAATGACAGTTCACACGAGCTACTGGAGCAAGCCAGAAAATGTTACTCACACTGGAGAAATTTTCATTCAGGGACTTCAAATCCTCCAAGTCAGCGTAGCTGGAGAAATTGCCAACGTTCTTCTCAAGCCAGTCAGCACTGCTCGTAGTTTTGGAAAGACAGGCAGGATCTGGATTGAACACAGAGCATTGGGGGGATTCATCAGAGCACCACTGTACAATTGTGAGCAAGCTGAAATAACTGTGACAAGCTGAGACGTTGACGCACGCTTAGGGAACTACAGCGCGAGAGATGGCAACTCAAGGCAGTGATGGCACTAAAAAGTACCTTTTAGGTCGTCTCTCGACAAGAAGCGCTGGACGAATTGAGTGAAGACGGCCCGTTTCTGCTCCTCCGCCATGAGGGATGCCTGACGACCGAGAGCCTGCACCCTGGATCAGGAAAGATCAGCGAACGTCACGGATTGCCAGACTTAACTCCGCTAAACACCGCTTGAGGGTTTCCACAGCACTGAGCATACTCACACAACTTGGTAGGTGTCGCAACTGAAGTTCTTGGAGCTAAGGCAGGACAGAAAGTCCCTAGAGACTGCTGACAAAAATGGCCTCAGCCTGTCCTGGAACCAGGCGGCAACGAAGCTGGCATCCGTCAGCTGTGCAGCGCTGAAGTTGTTGACTTTCACCTCTCCAATGGCATCGAGAACATGGGACTGAGGCTGACCATTGGGTAGGGTCTGTAAAAATAATGGGGCACGTCAATTCAGAGCTCTGAGGCGGCACACCATTTTCTGTTCCATAAAAAGCAGGGGCGTCACCTACCATGTTGGAGAACTTTGACAGAGCATCCTCCAGAACTCCTGCCACTTTCTGGAAGAAAAGCTTCCACGTCTCCGTGCTGACGCTCGTGCCGCTTGGCGCCTTGCAAGTCAGCAGCGTGAAGATGTCATCAGAGGACAGAGATGATGCAACCTTGGAAGAGGTGGTCAGATTCAAGCAGTCAGAGACACAGGACACTTTGCAAAGACGAGCGCTCGGGTGCAGAGCTCATGGAGGACTTACCGAAGAGCAGGCATAATCAGAGATGTTGAAGCCGCACAGCCCAGCCGAGGCATTTGCAGACCGAAGCTGAGCATCAAGTTGACCACTGCCAAGCACAAAAGCACGATTCCCATTTACAACACTTTCTGAGGCCTACCTCTGCTTTAAGTAGATACCAAACCAATACTCACCGGTTAACATCTTGACACAGCCTGTTTTCTGTAAAGGAAGACCAAAAAATAACAGATCAGATGGAGAACTTTCACATGCTACCTTATGAGGTTATTGCAAAAGGACTCAATTCCATCAATCGCAAACTGCCGTTGCGTGTTCCGACTCACCATCTACTACTGTTTCAGTGCACTATTGCGAGAGAGGATGAAGCAGAAAGAAAAGGGAAAACAATTATGAACAGCTTCTCTTGGGCTTTAACTCAACTCATTCGCCATCTTAAACAGGGAAGTACTTACGAAACCGACGGGGCGAGGGGGCGTACAGTCTGAAGAGAAGCCAAGAAAAAAGAGATTTCGGGTCAATACGAGGCCACTGGCATATGGCTTACATACACATGCATTTTGTCAGAATTCCTTTGTCATGCCATACCTTCCCCTTGTGACTGGACAAGTTGGTCTACACTGGACTTGAGCTCCACTTTAAGTCCAGATGGGAGAACTGCCAAAGCCGCCTCCAGGCCTTTCAATCTAAAGAAACATACAAAATGCAGATCTTCAGTGCTTATTTCTACAGACTGCATACAAACTTAAAACCGAAGGTGCCAGGTTTCTCACATTGCACTGTAAGAGTCACAGGTGAGGTTGGTGGGGATCACCACCAGAACTGAAGGACGGAAGCTGGCCAGCAGGACCACCAGATTGATTTGAAACCACAGCTCGTAGTCACTCGTTTGGAAGAGGGGGAATTTGGGAGCCAGACCAGTCAAAGTCAGGTTCAGCATTGTGTCTCGGACTTCCACGTTTGTGATGTAGGTTACGTTTTCCTGGAGGAGGGAGGGAAACAGAGCCTTCTTGTTCAAGAGCATCACAATCGTGGTCTAGGCCAATTAGGATAATCAGGTTCATCTAAAAAAAAAAAACATTAAAAAAAATTCACCTCCTTGCTGACTTCCACAAATTTTTCAAAGAATTTCTCAAGCTGATTATCATCTGGGGATTTTAGGATGCTGCTCAACACCTCCTTCACCATGGTCACATTTTCAAGAGCACCGGTGGACGGATCCAACAGCAGCTCGGCTTTCTGATCAGGTGACAGGGTTTCCAGAGCCGCCGTCTAAGGTGAATGTAACACCAAGGAAACAGCAGGAAGGATTGTTAGCGCTCTGCTTTCTGCCCAACACTTAAGCACTAGTACAAGTGCCAATCAAATTCTCTATTAAAGCTGCATGTCAACAGAAACATAAGAGAAGGTTGTTATTTTACCCCGCTGATGTTCAACTCCTTAAGGTCCGAGTAATTGGCCAGTGTGGTGAATGGGCCCAAGTTGGCCTTAAGCCAATCAGCATCGCTGGTAATGTTCTGCCTGCAACCTGTTTTTAAAGATAGGGGTGGAGGAAGATCAGTGTGCATCCCTGCACTGTTATGAAGTTGACACACACAACTACGGTGAGCTCTCAGCTGGGGGGAAAACCCCCCACTGCAACGCAGTCTATTCTGGCAATAGAGGGATGCCGCAGAAGGATGCTCTGGAAAGGCCTACCTGGAAGGCTAAGTTGGGTGGCAAATTTCTTCAGGTGCTCCACCAGAACTTTGGTTATCTCCTGCGTCCTGATGAGTGTCATTTTGTGGAACACAGATCCCAGTCCTTTAACACTGCAACAGAAAGCCACAGAGGGTCATTGTGTGGATGCATTGGTGCAGATCTACAAACTTCCTTTCTCCAAATTCAGGCACTCACATCACATGGTAGTTGGTGCAGCTGATGCCAGCTGTGACTGTAACCAGCATTTCCGGGGTGAAACTGGGGAGGATGGGGATGAGCTTCACAGTGAACCACGTAACCCAGACAGAGGCCTCAAATTCCTGGATCTTCGATCCGATGATTATGAAGGTTCGGTTCATCATCACGTCTCTGGCGGCAGGGGTGATATCGGGACTCTGCAAAAACACAAAACCAGGATTGTGAACGGCGCTGTAAGAGACTACCGTACTTTGGGCTATTCTCCACGGCATCAATGCGATCTCTGTCAGACACTTTGACTCATTGACTTGCCTCGGGAGCTGCGCTCAGTGCCGTCAGAAACTCCTCCACATTCTGGAAAGCGTCGCCTTCCTCCAGTCGGTCGAACACAGCGCTGATCTGGTTGGTGTTGTTCAGTACTCCAGAGCTCAGAGTGAGTTTAGCTACTTGGGTAGGGGTCAGCAGTGCCAGTGATTCAAACTAAAGCACACCATGGACACAGATTCAACAGTTTATATTAAAAAAAGAATACTAATAATAAACATTTTTTTAAATAAATGACAGTTCACACGAGCTACTGGAGCAAGCCAGAAATTGTTACTCACACTGGAGAAATTTTCATTCAGGGACTTCAAATCCTCCAAGTCAGCGTAGCTGGAGAAATTGCCAACGTTCTTCTCAAGCCAGTCAGCACTGCTCGTAGTTTTGGAAAGACAGGCAGGATCTGGATTGAACACAGAGCATTGTGGGGATTCATCAGAGCACCACTGTACAATTGTGAGCAAGCTGAAATAACTGTGACAAACTGAGACGTTGACGGACGCTTAGGGAACTACAGCGCGAGAGATGCTAACTAAGGCAGTGATGGTACTAAAAAGTACCTTTCAGGTCGTCTCTCGACAAGAAGCGCTGGACGAATTGAGTGAAGACGGCCCGTTTCTGCTCCTCCGCCATGAGGGATGCCTGACGACCGAGAGCCTGCACCCTGGATCAGGAAAGATCAGCGAACGTCACGGATTGCCAGACTTAACTCCGCTAAACATCGCTTGAGGGTTTCCACAGCACTGAGCATACTCACACAACTTGGTAGGTGTCGCAACTGAAGTTCTTGGAGCTAAGGCAGGACAGAAAGTCCCTAGAGACTGCTGACAAAAATGGCCTCAGCCTGTCCTGGAACCAGGCGGCAACGAAGCTGGCATCCGTCAGCTGTGCAGCGCTGAAGTTGTTGACTTTCACCTCTCCAATTGCATCGAGAAAATGGGACTGAGGCTGACCGTTGGGTAGGGTCTGTAAAAATAATGGGGCACGTCAATTCAGAGCTCTGAGGCGGCACACCATTTTCTGTTCCATAAAAAGCAGGGGCGTCGCCTACCATGTTGGAGAACTTTGACAGAGCATCCTCCAGAACTCCTGCCACTTTCTGGAAGAAAAGCTTCCACGTCTCCGTGCTGACGCTCGTGCCGCTTGGCGCCTTGCAAGTCAGCAGCGTGAAGATGTCATCAGAGGACAGAGATGATGCAACCTTGGAAGAGGTGGACAGATTCAAGCAGTCAGAGACACAGGACACTTTGCAAAGACGAGCACTCGGGTGCAGAGCTCATGGAGGACTTACCGAAGAGCAGGCATAATCAGAGATGTTGAAGCCGCACAGCCCAGCCGAGGCATTTGCAGACCGAAGCTGAGCATCAAGTTGACCACTGCCAAGCACAAAAGCACGATTCCCATTTACAACACTTTCTAAAGGCCTACCTCTGCTTTAAGTAGATACCAAACCAATACTCACCGGTTAACATCTTGACACAGCCTGTTTTCTGTAAAGGAAGACCAAAAAATAACAGATCAGATGGAGAACTTTCACATGCTACCTTATGAGGTTATTGCAAAAGAACTCAATTCCATCAATCGCAAACTGCCGTTGCGTGTTCCGACTCACCATCTACTACTGTTTCAGTGCACTATTGCGAGAGAGGATGAAGCAGAAAGAAAAGGGAAAACAATTATGAACAGCTTCTCTTGGGCTTTAACTCAACTCATTCGCCATCTTAAACAGGGAAGTACTTACGAAACCGATGGGGCGAGGGGGCGTACAGTCTGAAGAGAAGCCAAGAAAAAAGAGATTTCGGGTCAATACGAGGCCACTGGCATATGGCTTACATACACATGCATTTTGTCAGAATTCCTTTGTCATGCCATACCTTCTCCTTGTGACTGGACAAGTTGGTCTACACTGGACTTGAGCTCCACTTTAAGTCCAGATGGGAGAACTGCCAAAGCCGCCTCCAGGCCTTTCAATCTAAAGAAACATACAAAATGCAGATCTTCAGTGCTTATTTCTACAGACTGCATACAAACTTAAAACCGAAGGTGCCAGGTTTCTCACATTGCACTGTAAGAGTCACAGGTGAGGTTGGTGGGGATCACCACCAGAACTGAAGGACGGAAGCTGGCCAGCAGGACCACCAGATTGATTTGAAACCACAGCTCGTAGTCACTCGTTTGGAAGAGGGGGAATTTGGGAGCCAGACCAGTCAAAGTCAGGTTCAGCATTGTGTCTCGGACTTCCACGTTTGTGATGTAGGTTACGTTTTCCTGGAGGAGGGAGGGAAACAGAGCCTTCTTGTTCAAGAGCATCACAATCGTGGTCTAGGCCAATTAGGATAATCAGGTTCATCTAAAAAAAAAACATTAAAAAAATTCACCTCCTTGCTGACTTCCACAAATTTTTCAAAGAATTTCTCAAGCTGATTATCATCTGGGGATTTTAGGATGCTGCTCAACACCTCCTTCACCACGGTCACATTTTCAAGAGCACCGGTGGACGGATCCAACAGCAGCTCGGCTTTCTGATCAGGTGACAGGGTTTCCAGAGCCGCCGTCTAAGGTGAATGTAACACCAAGGAAACAGCAGGAAGGATTGTTAGCGCTCTGCTTTCTGGCCAACACTTAAGCACTAGTACAAGTGCCAATCAAATTCTCTATTAAAGCTGCATGTCAACAGAAACATAAGAGAAGGTTGTTATTTTACCCCGCTGACGTTCAACTCCTTAAGGTCCGAGTAATTGGCCAGTGTGGTGAATGGGCCCAAGTTGGCCTTAAGCCAATCAGCATCGCTGGTAATGTTCTGCCTGCAACCTGTTTTTAAAGATAGGAGTGGAGGAAGATCAGTGTGCATCCCTGCACTGTTATGAAGTTGACACACACAACTACGGTGAGCTCTCAGCTGGGGGGAAAAACCCCCACTGCAACGCAGTCTATTCTGGCAATAGAGGGATGCCGCAGAAGGATGCTCTGGAAAGGCCTACCTGGAAGGCTAAATTGGGTGGCAAATTTCTTCAGGTGCTCCACCAGAACTTTGGTTATCTCCTGCGTCCTGATGAGTGTCATTTTGTGGAACACAGATCCCAGTCCTTTAACACTGCAACAGAAAGCCACAGAGGGTCATTGTGTGGATGCATTGGTGCAGATCTACAAACTTCCTTTCTCCAAATTCAGGCACTCACATCACATGGTAGTTGGTGCAGCTGATGCCAGCTGTGACTGTAACCAGCATTTCCGGGGTGAAACTGGGGAGGATGGGGATGAGCTTCACAGTGAACCACGTAACCCAGACAGGGGCCTCAAATTCCTGGATCTTCGATCCGATGATTATGAAGGTTCGGTTCATCATCACGTCTCTGGCGGCAGGGGTGATATCGGGACTCTGCAAAAACACAAAACCAGGATTGTGAACGGCGCTGTAAGAGACTACCGTACTTTGGGCTATTCTCCACGGCATCAATGCGATCTCTGTCAGACACTTTGACTCATTGACTTGCCTCGGGAGCTGCGCTCAGTGCCGTCAGAAACTCTTCCACGTTCTGGAAAGCGTCGCCTTCCTCCAGTCGGTCGAACACAGCGCTGATCTGGTTGGTGTTGTTCAGTACTCCAGAGCTCAGAGTGAGTTTAGCTACTTGGGTAGGGGTCAGCAGTGCCAGTGATTCAAACTAAAGCACACCATGGACACAGATTCAACAGTTTATATTAAAAAAGAATACTAATAATAAACATTTTTTTAAATAAATGACAGTTCACACGAGCTACTGGAGCAAGCCAGAAAATGTTACTCACACTGGAGAAATTTTCATTCAGGGACTTCAAATCCTCCAAGTCAGCGTAGCTGGAGAAATTGCCAACGTTCTTCTCAAGCCAGTCAGCACTGCTCGTAGTTTTGGAAAGACAGGCAGGATCTGGATTGAACACAGAGCATTGTGGGGATTCATCAGAGCACCACTGTACAATTGTGAGCAAGCTGAAATAACTGTGACAAGCTGAGACGTTGACGGACGCTTAGGGAACTACAGCGCGAGCGATGCTAACTAAGGCAGTGATGGTACTAAAAAGTACCTTTCAGGTCGTCTCTCGACAAGAAGCGCTGGACGAATTGAGTGAAGACGGCCCGTTTCTGCTCCTCCGCCATGAGGGATGCCTGACGACCGAGAACCTGCACCCTGGATCAGGAAAGATCAGCGAACGTCACGGATTGCCAGACTTAACTCCGCTAAACATCGCTTGAGGGTTTCCACAGCACTGAGCATACTCACACAACTTGGTAGGTGTCGCAACTGAAGTTCTTGGAGCTAAGGCAGGACAGAAAATCCCTAGAGACTGCTGACAAAAATGGCCTCAGCCTGTCCTGGAACCAGGCGGCAACGAAGCTGGCATCCGTCAGCTGTGCAGCGCTGAAGTTGTTGACTTTCACCTCTCCAATTGCATCGAGAAAATGGGACTGAGGCTGACCGTTGGGTAGGGTCTGTAAAAATAATGGGGCACGTCAATTCAGAGCTCTGAGGCGGCACACCATTTTCTGTTCCATAAAAAGCAGGGGCGTCGCCTACCATGTTGGAGAACTTTGACAGAGCATCCTCCAGAACTCCTGCCACTTTCTGGAAGAAAAGCTTCCACGTCTCCGTGCTGACGCTTGTGCCGCTTGGCGCCTTGCAAGTCAGCAGCGTGAAGATGTCATCAGAGGACAGAGATGATGCAACCTTGGAAGAGGTGGACAGATTCAAGCAGTCAGAGACACAGGACACTTTGCAAAGACGAGCGCTCGGGTGCAGAGCTCATGGAGGACTTACCGAAGAGCAGGCATAATCAGAGATGTTGAAGCCGCACAGCCCAGCCGAGGCATTTGCAGACCGAAGCTGAGCATCAAGTTGACCACTGCCAAGCACAAAAGCACGATTCCCATTTACAACACTTTCTAAAGGCCTACCTCTGCTTTAAGTAGATACCAAACCAATACTCACCGGTTAACATCTTGACACAGCCTGTTTTCTGTAAAGGAAGACCAAAAAATAACAGATCAGATGGAGAACTTTCACATGCTACCTTATGAGGTTATTGCAAAAGAACTCAATTCCATCAATCGCAAACTGCCGTTGCGTGTTCCGACTCACCATCTACTACTGTTTCAGTGCACTATTGCGAGAGAGGATGAAGCAGAAAGAAAAGGGAAAACAATTATGAACAGCTTCTCTTGGGCTTTAACTCAACTCATTCGCCATCTTAAACAGGGAAGTACTTACGAAACCGATGGGGCGAGGGGGCGTACAGTCTGAAGAGAAGCCAAGAAAAAAGAGATTTCGGGTCAATACGAGGCCACTGGCATATGGCTTACATACACATGCATTTTGTCAGAATTCCTTTGTCATGCCATACCTTCTCCTTGTGACTGGACAAGTTGGTCTACACTGGACTTGAGCTCCACTTTAAGTCCAGATGGGAGAACTGCCAAAGCCGCCTCCAGGCCTTTCAATCTAAAGAAACATACAAAAATGCAGATCTTCAGTGCTTATTTCTACAGACTGCATACAAACTTAAAACCGAAGGTGCCAGGTTTCTCACATTGCACTGTAAGAGTCACAGGTGAGGTTGGTGGGGATCACCACCAGAACTGAAGGACGGAAGCTGGCCAGCAGGACCACCAGATTGATTTGAAACCACAGCTCGTAGTCACTCGTTTGGAAGAGGGGGAATTTGGGAGCCAGACCAGTCAAAGTCAGGTTCAGCATTGTGTCTCGGACTTCCACGTTTATGATGTAGGTTACGTTTTCCTGGAGGAGGGAGGGAAACAGAGCCTTCTTGTTCAAGAGCATCACAATCGTGGTCTAGGCCAATTAGGATAATCAGGTTCATCTAAAAAAAAACATTAAAAAAAACTCACCTCCTTGCTGACTTCCACAAATTTTTCAAAGAATTTCTCAAGCTGATTATCATCTGGGGATTTTAGGATGCTGCTCAACACCTCCTTCACCACGGTCACATTTTCAAGAGCACCGGTGGACGGATCCAACAGCAGCTCGGCTTTCTGATCAGGTGACAGGGTTTCCAGAGCCGCCGTCTAAGGTGAATGTAACACCAAGGAAACAGCAGGAAGGATTGTTAGCGCTCTGCTTTCTGGCCAACACTTAAGCACTAGTACAAGTGCCAATCAAATTCTCTATTAAAGCTGCATGTCAACAGAAACATAAGAGAAGGTTGTTATTTTACCCCGCTGACGTTCAACTCCTTAAGGTCCGAGTAATTGGCCAGTGTGGTGAATGGGCCCAAGTTGGCCTTAAGCCAATCAGCATCGCTGGTAATGTTCTGCCTGCAACCTGTTTTTAAAGATAGGGGTGGAGGAAGATCAGTGTGCATCCCTGCACTGTTATGAAGTTGACACACAACTACGGTGAGCTCTCAGCTGGGGGGAAAAACCCCCACTGCAACGCAGTCTATTCTGGCAATAGAGGGATGCCGCAGAAGGATGCTCTGGAAAGGCCTACCTGGAAGGCTAAATTGGGTGGCAAATTTCTTCAGGTGCTCCACCAGAACTTTGGTTATCTCCTGCGTCCTGATGAGTGTCATTTTGTGGAACACAGATCCCAGTCCTTTAACACTGCAACAGAAAGCCACAGAGGGTCATTGTGTGGATGCATTGGTGCAGATCTACAAACTTCCTTTCTCCAAATTCAGGCACTCACATCACATGGTAGTTGGTGCAGCTGATGCCAGCTGTGACTGTAACCAGCATTTCCGGGGTGAAACTGGGGAGGATGGGGATGAGCTTCACAGTGAACCACGTAACCCAGACAGAGGCCTCAAATTCCTGGATCTTCGATCCGATGATTATGAAGGTTCGGTTCATCATCACGTCTCTGGCGGCAGGGGTGATATCGGGACTCTGCAAAAACACAAAACCAGGATTGTGAACGGCGCTGTAAGAGACTACCGTACTTTGGGCTATTCTCCACGGCATCAATGCGATCTCTGTCAGACACTTTGACTCATTGACTTGCCTCGGGAGCTGCGCTCAGTGCCGTCAGAAACTCTTCCACGTTCTGGAAAGCGTCGCCTTCCTCCAGTCGGTCGAACACAGCGCTGATCTGGTTGGTGTTGTTCAGTACTCCAGAGCTCAGAGTGAGTTTAGCTACTTGGGTAGGGGTCAGCAGTGCCAGTGATTCAAACTAAAGCACACCATGGACACAGATTCAACAGTTTATATTAAAAAAAGAATACTAATAATAAACATTTTTTTAAATAAATGACAGTTCACACGAGCTACTGGAGCAAGCCAGAAAATGTTACTCACACTGGAGAAATTTTCATTCAGGGACTTCAAATCCTCCAAGTCAGCGTAGCTGGAGAAATTGCCAACGTTCTTCTCAAGCCAGTCAGCACTGCTCGTAGTTTTGGAAAGACAGGCAGGATCTGGATTGAACACAGAGCATTGTGGGGATTCATCAGAGCACCACTGTACAATTGTGAGCAAGCTGAAATAACTGTGACAAGCTGAGACGTTGACGGACGCTTAGGGAACTACAGCGCGAGAGATGGCAACTCAAGGCAGTGATGGTACTAAAAAGTACCTTTCAGGTCGTCTCTCGACAAGAAGCGCTGGACGAATTGAGTGAAGACGGCCCGTTTCTGCTCCTCCGCCATGAGGGATGCCTGACGACCGAGAGCCTGCACCCTGGATCAGGAAAGATCAGCGAACGTCACGGATTGCCAGACTTAACTCCGCTAAACATCGCTTGAGGGTTTCCACAGCACTGAGCATACTCACACAACTTGGTAGGTGTCGCAACTGAAGTTCTTGGAGCTAAGGCAGGACAGAAAGTCCCTAGAGACTGCTGACAAAAATGGCCTCAGCCTGTCCTGGAACCAGGCGGCAACGAAGCTGGCATCCGTCAGCTGTGCAGCGCTGAAGTTGTTGACTTTCACCTCTCCAATTGCATCGAGAAAATGGGACTGAGGCTGACCATTGGGTAGGGTCTGTAAAAATAATGGGGCACGTCAATTCAGAGCTCTGAGGCGGCACACCATTTTCTGTTCCATAAAAAACAGGGGCATCGCCTACCATGTTGGAGAACTTTGACAGAGCATCCTCCAGAACTCCTGCCACTTTCTGGAAGAAAAGCTTCCACGTCTCCGTGCTGACGCTCGTGCCGCTTGGCGCCTTGCAAGTCAGCAGCGTGAAGATGTCATCAGAGGACAGAGATGATGCAACCTTGGAAGAGGTGGACAGATTCAAGCAGTCAGAGACACAGGACACTTTGCAAAGACGAGCGCTCGGGTGCAGAGCTCATGGAGGACTTACCGAAGAGCAGGCATAATCAGAGATGTTGAAGCCGCACAGCCCAGCCGAGGCATTTGCAGACCGAAGCTGAGCATCAAGTTGACCACTGCCAAGCACAAAAGCACGATTCCCATTTACAACACTTTCTAAAGGCCTACCTCTGCTTTAAGTAAATACCAAACCAATACTCACCGGTTAACATCTTGACACAGCCTGTTTTCTGTAAAGGAAGACCAAAAAATAACAGATCAGATGGAGAACTTTCACATGCTACCTTATGAGGTTATTGCAAAAGAACTCAATTCCATCAATCGCAAACTGCCGTTGCGTGTTCCGACTCACCATCTACTACTGTTTCAGTGCACTATTGCGAGAGAGGATGAAGCAGAAAGAAAAGGGAAAACAATTATGAACAGCTTCTCTTGGGCTTTAACTCAACTCATTCGCCATCTTAAACAGGGAAGTACTTACGAAACCGACGGGGCGAGGGGGCGTACAGTCTGAAGAGAAGCCAAGAAAAAAGAGATTTCGGGTCAATACGAGGCCACTGGCATATGGCTTACATACACATGCATTTTGTCAGAATTCCTTTGTCATGCCATACCTTCTCCTTGTGACTGGACAAGTTGGTCTACACTGGACTTGAGCTCCACTTTAAGTCCAGATGGGAGAACTGCCAAAGCCGCCTCCAGGCCTTTCAATCTAAAGAAACATACAAAATGCAGATCTTGAGTGCTTATTTCTACAGACTGCATACAAACTTAAAACCGAAGGTGCCAGGTTTCTCACATTGCACTGTAAGAGTCACAGGTGAGGTTGGTGGGGATCACCACCAGAACTGAAGGACGGAAGCTGGCCAGCAGGACCACCAGATTGATTTGAAACCACAGCTCGTAGTCACTCGTTTGGAAGAGGGGGAATTTGGGAGCCAGACCAGTCAAAGTCAGGTTCAGCATTGTGTCTCGGACTTCCACGTTTGTGATGTAGGTTACGTTTTCCTGGAGGAGAGAGGGAAACAGAGCCTTCTTGTTCAAGAGCATCACAATCGTGGTCTAGGCCAATTAGGATAATCAGGTTCATCTAAAAAAAAAAACATTAAAAAAATTCACCTCCTTGCTGACTTCCACAAATTTTTCAAAGAATTTCTCAAGCTGATTATCATCTGGGGATTTTAGGATGCTGCTCAACACCTCCTTCACCACGGTCACATTTTCAAGAGCACCGGTGGACGGATCCAACAGCAGCTCGGCTTTCTGATCAGGTGACAGGGTTTCCAGAGCCGCCATCTAAGGTGAATGTAACACCAAGGAAACAGCAGGAAGGATTGTTAGCGCTCTGCTTTCTGGCCAACACTTAAGCACTAGTACAAGTGCCAATCAAATTCTCTATTAAAGCTGCATGTCAACAGAAACATAAGAGAAGGTTGTTATTTTACCCCGCTGACGTTCAACTCCTTAAGGTCCGAGTAATTGGCCAGTGTGGTGAATGGGCCCAAGTTGGCCTTAAGCCAATCAGCATCGCTGGTAATGTTCTGCCTGCAACCTGTTTTTAAAGATAGGGGTGGAGGAAGATCAGTGTGCATCCCTGCACTGTTATGAAGTTGACACACACAACTACGGTGAGCTCTCAGCTGGGGGGAAAAACCCCCACTGCAACGCAGTCTATTCTGGCAATAGAGGGATGCCGCAGAAGGATGCTCTGGAAAGGCCTACCTGGAAGGCTAAATTGGGTGGCAAATTTCTTCAGATGCTCCACCAGAACTTTGGTTATCTCCTGCGTCCTGATGAGTGTCATTTTGTGGAACACAGATCCCAGTCCTTTAACACTGCAACAGAAAGCCACAGAGGGTCATTGTGTGGATGCATTGGTGCAGATCTACAAACTTCCTTTCTCCAAATTCAGGCACTCACATCACATGGTAGTTGGTGCAGCTGATGCCAGCTGTGACTGTAACCAGCATTTCCGGGGTGAAACTGGGGAGGATGGGGATGAGCTTCACAGTGAACCACGTAACCCAGACAGAGGCCTCAAATTTCTGGATCTTCGATCCGATGATTATGAAGGTTCGGTTCATCATCACGTCTCTGGCGGCAGGGGTGATATCGGGACTCTGCAAAAACACAAAACCAGGATTGTGAACGGCGCTGTAAGAGACTACCGTACTTTGGGCTATTCTCCACGGCATCAATGCGATCTCTATCAGACACTTTGACTCATTGACTTGCCTCGGGAGCTGCGCTCAGTGCCGTCAGAAACTCCTCCACGTTCTGGAAAGCGTCGCCTTCCTCCAGTCGGTCGAACACAGCGCTGATCTGGTTGGTGTTGTTCAGTACTCCAGAGCTCAGAGTGAGTTTAGCTACTTGGGTAGGGGTCAGCAGTGCCAGTGATTCAAACTAAAGCACACCATGGACACAGATTCAACAGTTTATATTAAAAAAAGAATACTAATAATAAACATTTTTTTTAAATAAATGACAGTTCACACGAGCTACTGGAGCAAGCAAGAAAATGTTACTCACACTGGAGAAATTTTCATTCAAGGCCTTCAAATCCTCCAAGTCAGCGTAGCTGGAGAAATTGCCAACGTTCTTCTCAAGCCAGTCAGCACTGCTCGTAGTTTTGGAAAGACAGGCAGGATCTGGATCGAACACAGAGCATTGGGGGGATTCATCAGAGCACCACTATACAATTGTGAGCAAGCTGAAATGAGCAAATGCTCATGTTTTTTTTATTAAAACAAAAAACACATTTGCTTTTGATAGTTAAACACAATAAAATATGCTTTACCAGAAACTTCTCTAGAGAGGAACGGCAGAATGAATTGTTTGTAGATGGATGACTTCAAAGTTACATTCACCAGATTCACTTGCTGATTGAATGTTTTGACTCTGTAAACCAACAAATGTTCAAACATAAGCCACAATTTTTAAGTCAATTCAATATATCCAATGAATTCAATATTTTGACTCATACATTGCCTGGAAGTTGCCACATGAAAAGTTAATCTTGCTCATGTTGGATAAGAACTCTGTTGTGATGAATGGGAGGATTGGAATAAGTCTTACACACAGCCATGACTGAACAAACTCCACGTTCTGTGCTTTCTCCAGGGTCAGTGTGTTTAAGGCACCAAAACCTTCAGCGATGTCCTCAATCGAAGACACTCCCTGAAATAGAAATCACTCAAATTAATTTAATGATAATTTACAAACTGATTACGCATCCAGGTCAATTGGCACCATGCATGTAGTGATCATTAATTATATCACAAATGAATTATTAATATTTGAAGATTCAACTGATTGCATGCTTGAAAAGAAGAATTAAATATAATCGAAAATAAGCAAAGATTGTTTCCAGCAGAGGATAATAGTCTTAGATGTGGATTTCTTACAAGGTGAACCATGACATTTAATGTTGATGTAATAATCTTTCCAAGCTCTGTTTGGAGCGTGTGAAGTTTCTCTTGAGGGAAACCAGCACTGCCGTTTGATATGCATTGTTGCTGGGGTGTAGTGTTGTCCACTGCATTTAGAATCTAGACATGAAAAGAGAAATTAAAAGTAACAAAACTGCAATGCTGAACTTTAGAAAAAGAAGCTTGTTTTCCGCATGCATTTAAGAATAAGCTGAGCTCTTGATTCAGCTCTTGCAGTCATTAACTGTAGTAATCAAGTAAATGTAGTAACTGTAGAGATGTTTTTGCACAAAATCAGAGTTGAACCATTCGAGACATTGTGAGATTGCATGAAGAGACAGACTAACTAAGAGCCGAGGCAACATCTCTATGACGCCTAGAGATATCTACCCACATATCTACAGTACTGCAGTGGAGGTACTGTGAGGACATCCTCAAAAATGTCATATATTTATCAACTAAATTCTATTAACTAAATCAGATCATATAAATTCACACAGAAAACAGCTGCTTTATATTAGAATAATATTTCTATGTTTTTACTGATTTTATTTAGAGTCCCTGTCTAAAAACAATAACTGTAGCATTTTACACACAGTAGATTTACATTGCGTTTTCTTCTTGAAAGCAGTGCATTTAGAGGTAAGAGTTAACATGCACAGCAGTGAATTGTTTTAAAAGAGAGAGAGAGAGAGAGAGAGAGACCTCACCAGAGAGCTGAAATTCCTCAGACTATTCAGATTACAGTTGTCCAGTTGAGTTTGATTGTTGGTTCTTCTGTAACAGAGGAAATAAAATACATGTTCATTAGGATTAGTATTAGACTACTATTTATTGGTGTTAATTAAGAGCAATACTCACTCAGTAGTCGCACTGCATGATCCTGTTTCTAGGGAAAGTCAGATATGTATTTAGTAGGTTGCAGGGACTCACTCCACATTTAAGAGTTCAGACTTAGACTCTCCAAAAATCCCTGATTAACTGGTTACAGACCTTTAGAAGTGGTAAATGCTGCCCCTAAACTATGCTATACTTCTGAAAATAGTAGTTGGGTGACAGTTTTTTAGCACAGAGTGATCTATAATATACCTTTAATTGATAAGATCACGAAGAAAGTTTTTATTCTGAACAGAAAAAACAAAATAAAATCAGAGCATGACTCTGTCATCTTTACAGTTATTTTCCTTACTTATTTAAAAAAAATCATTCCAAACCTTTTAATTTTTAATAATTTATTTGTAATTAAAGTTTTATCAAATTCTCAAGCTTATTTTGGATTTCATCCTGAATTAGACAACTTTAACAGAGACAGGGGTGTGCCAGCTGCTACAAACGACCCCAATGTTGTTCAGGTATAGCAGCACCACTGCTCTGGATGGACCGGCCAATGGAAGAGAAAAAAGATTTAAAGTGACGTGCTAATAAAGTCAAAAGTACAGTGTTTACTCCAAAAGAGTGAAAAACAAAGATATCCCAAAAGAATGCTTCTGATATTTACAGTGAAAATCCAAAAAGTATCAAAAATAAATAAAAAAATTAAACTGTTCAAAGCTAAATGCACAAACAAACGTTTGGCTATGTCAGAAAATTGACCCAAAAATCACACAAACAACACTCTACAAACTCACTCGACAAGCTCTCTCATAACACTGAGAGGCCATCTTAAAAAGTACAAGCCCCTCCCACTTGGACTAAACCACTAAGTCATTGAAAGTAATAAAGAAATTTAATAAAAACAAATAAATAAAGATTTAACCGTAACAAAAACATAACTGTTGAAACAAACATTTGAAACAAAACAGACCAAATTCATTAATCAAAGTTATCAAAGAATCCAACAAACCCCAATCTCCCCCTCAGACATGAGAACAATTAACTATGCCTTCTGTTGGCGGGAAATAGTTACTTTAAAATGGCGGCAGTCACTGTGGCCGGGTTTCTTTTGTTTGCAATATGAAAATGTTCCAGCACGTAAGTATGACAATTCATTTGATGTAAGTGAATGTTTGCACACGATAAATATTTAACCCGGCAACCGGTCTTGTCTGAACTCTTAATTTGCTACATGAATTAACATAACAAAATGAATGACTAAAAATAGAAAATATTTAACTAAAGCAAAAGCACATGGTGTGGACAGGAACAAAACAAATATGTGTTAGGTTTGTATAAAAAGTGTGTATTGTGTGAATGATGGGTGGTTTGACAGATATTGTGTTTTTGTTGTAGGTGGTATGCCATACGGAACCGTTGCCACTGAAACGCATTACCACAACAGTGGGGCTCGACAGCCTTAGTCAAACAGGTTGGTGTGTATGATTGGGTTGTGGAGAGTTTGTGAGATTGTGGTTTTTATGTGTCTGGACCTCTCCACTAGAGGGCACCACCTTTATGATAACTAGTCTCCTTGACCAAAAGCTGTTCCATGCACTGTGCTCTGACAGATATTTCCTATGATGTCATGCATGCACAGAAAGTAAAAGAACGTATCATAATCTCACCATTTAAATGTGTTGTGTTGCACTGGAAAAACAAACAAACAGGTAAATATAAAAAATCTTAGTGTTAGTGTGTCATATTATCATACTAAAAGCTTAGTTTAAACAATAATTAAGTTTTAATTTATTCAGATTTTATAGATTTTTAACCATACACATATGGGTTGTGAAAACTACATGTATGGAGCAAAAAATATATAAATATAAAAAATATATCCTTTAAGAATTTTCCTGACTTACATGTGCATTACCAAGAGACACAGATGTTACTGTGGACAGGGTGAGAAAAACAAATAATTAGTGTAATCTTTCAGAAATGTCTTTACATTTACTTTTATTCATTTAGCTGACGCTTTTATCCAAAGCTTGGTCCAAAAATGGCCACACACACACACACACAAACATGTGTATGTGTTAGTTAGTTTGTGTGAGTTTGTGCACAATTGAATGGAAAATAGAGGTTGTTTCAGGTCTTGCAGACACACTAGATTTTGATCCTTTAGTTGTTCCAGTTACTGTGTTTGTTGGATTTGAGGGTTAGGGTTGTATGTTAAGTAGTTGTTAGTTCTGCAGAAGTCTTAAAGGGATAGTTTAAAAATTAATTGCTTAATTACATTAATTATTCACCCTCATGTCGTTCCAAACCCGTAAGGCCTTTGTTCATCTTCGGAACACAAATTAAAGCAGCACTATGTATTTTTTTTCAACCTTTATAATATTTTTCCAAAACCCTTGAGATGGTGCATCGACTTACAATAGGTTGAATGACAGGTCTGCCATAGCCTGATGTGGTCTTTTACTGGCGCTCTGTAACTTCGGAGAGCGGGTAGGAACCCGAGCACAAAAAGAAATACAAAATTCGTTTGCTTTACGGCATACATCACTTCCCCCACCTCCTCAAATTCCGACGCGAGAGGCAGACGAGTGTTTTTTCCCTCTGTATGTTGTCAAAGCTGAAGCAGCAAGACCAAACGTGAAGTGCGTCAGAAATAGTGCGTGCGTAATCAGTTTACTTTTGGCAATGTGTTGTGTAGCTTCGTCCCTCGCAGCATCCAGTGTAGACCGCATTGCTTTCTTTTGAGGGCCCTTAACACACTCAAGCATCCCCGTAGAGCCGGGGCGGGCAGCTCCCACCAGCTCGAGATGTGAAAGTATACTGATTACGGAGTTTGGTAGGGGCTACATTCTTGCAAGTAAATAATACATGATAAGACGGACAAAATAATCTGTCAGGATAACTAGCTGGTTCAGAAACCTCTCGGGTTTCATCAGAAAATATGTTTTAAATTATGTTCGAAGGTCTTGGAAGGTTTGGAACTAACCCTTTACCAATGGTAGGTAAGTGAAGAATTAAAGAAACTGTTAAAGTTACAGAATACTTTTTTGTGTACTTGCAGTACTTTTTAATGCTTTTAAGGTATTAGTTAGAGCAGTTCTTAAACTAGTCGTTTTAGTAATTAATTCTGTTAAAATATCAGGTTTTGAACTAGTCAGAGTTTGGTCTCTCATCACTGATGGTGCTGTACCGAAGATTGTCGATGGTTCTACAGTGGTGGGTACTGTTGTAGGCACAGCAGTTGTTCCTTCAGATGTTGAAATGGCAGTGTTTGCTTCTTCAGTTGTAGCAGTAATGGACGTTAGTTCTGCAAGGGTTGTAGGCACAGCAGTTGTTCCTTCATTTGTTGAAATGGCAGTGTTTGGTACCTCAGTTGTAGCAGTGATGGATGTTAGTTCTGCAAGGGTTGTTGGCAAAGCAGTTGTTCCTTCAGTTGTAAAAATAGCAGTGTTTGGTACTTCAGTTGTAGCAGTAATGGACGTTAGTTCTGCAAGGGTTGTAGGCACATCAGTTTTTCCTTCAGTTGTTGAAATGGCAGTGTTTGGTACCTCAGTTGTAGCAGTAATGGACGTTAGTTCTGTAAGGGTTGTAGGCACTTCAGTTGTTCCTTCATTTGTTGAAATGGCAGTGTTTGGTACCTCAGTTGTCGCAGTAATGGACGTTAGTTCTGCAAGGGTTGTAGGCACATCAGTTGTTCCTTCATTTGTTGAAATGGCAGTGTTTGGTACCTCAGTTGTAGCAGTAATGGACGTTAGTTCTGCAACGGTTGTAGGCACAGCAGTTGTTCCTTCAGCTGTTGAAATGGCAGTGTTTGGTACCTCAGTTGTATCAGTAATGGACTTTAGTTCTGCAAGGGTTGTAGGCACAGCATTTGTTCCTTCATTTGTTGAAATGGCAGTGTTTGCTTCTTCAGTTGTAGCAGTAATGGACATTAGTTCTGCAAGGGTTGTAGGCACATCAGTTGTTTCTTCAGTTGTTGAAATGGCAGTGTTTGGTACCTCAGTTGTAGCAGTAATGGACGTTAGTTCTGCAAGGGTTGTAGGCACGTCAGTTTTTCCTTCAGTTGTTGAAATGGCAGTGTTTGGTACCTCAGTTGTAGCAGTAATGGACGTTAGTTCTGCAAGGGTTGTAGGCACAGCAGTTGTTCCTTCAGTTGTTGAAATAGCAGTGTTTGGTACCTCAGTTGTAGCAGTAATGGACGTTAGTTCTGCAAGGGTTGTAGGCACAGCAGTTGTTCCTTCATTTGTAGAAATGGCAGTGTTTCGTTCTTCAGTTATGGCAGTAATGGACGTTAGTTCTGCAAGGGTTGTAGGCACAGCAGTTGTTCCTTCAGTTGTAGAAATGGCAGTGTTTGGTACTTCAGTTGTAGCAGTAATGGACGTTAGTTCTGTAAGGGTTTTAGGCACTTCAGTTTTTCCTTCAGTTGTTGAAATGGCAGTGTTTGGTACCTCAGTTGTAGCAGTAATGGACGTTAGTTCTGTAAGGGTTTTAGGTACTTCAGTTGTTCCTTCAGTTGTTGAAATGGCAGTGTTTGGTACTTTAGTTGTAGCAGTAATGGACTTTAGTTCTGCAAGGGTTGTAGAAACAGCAGTTGTTCCTTCAGTTGTAAAAATGGCAGTGTTTGGTACTTCAGTTGTAGCAGTAATGGACGTTAGTTCTGTAAGGGTTTTAGGCACTTCAGTTTTTCCTTCAGTTGTTGAAATGGCAGTGTTTGGTACCTCAGTTGTAGCAGTAATGGACGTTAGTTCTGTAAGGGTTTTAGGTACTTCAGTTGTTCCTTCAGTTGTTGAAATGGCAGTGTTTGGTACTTCAGTTGTAGCAGTAATGGACGTTAGTTCTGCAAGGGTTGTAGGCACAGCAGCTGTTCCTTCAGTTGTTGAAATAGCAGTGCTTGGTACTTCAGTTGTAGCAGTAATGGAAGTTAGTTCTGCAAGGGTTGTAGGCACTTCAGTTTTTCCTTCAGTTGTTGAAATGGCAGTGTTTGGTACCTCAGTTGTCGCAGTAATGGACGTTAGTTCTGCAAGGGTTGTAGAAACAGCAGTTGTTCCTTCAGTTGTTGAAATGGCAGTGTTTGGTACTTCAGTTGTAGCAGTAATGGACGTTAGTTCTGCAAGGGTTGTAGGCACTTCAGTTTTTCCTTCAGTTGTTGAAATGGCAGTGTTTGGTACCTCAGTTATAGCAGTAATGGACGTTAGTTCTGAAAGGGTTTTAGGCACAGCAGTTGTTCCTTCATTTGTTAAAATAGCAGTGTTTGGTACCTCAGTTGTAGCAGTAATGGACGTTGTTTCTGCAAGGGTTGTAGGTACTTCAGTTGTTTCTTCAGTTGTAGAAATAGCAGTGTTTGGTACTTCAGTTGTAGCAGTAATGGACGTTAGTGCTGTAAGGGTTGTAGGCACAGCAGCTGTTCCTTCAGTTGTTGAAACGGCAGTGTTTGGTACCTCAGTTGTTGCAGTAATGGACGTTAGTTCTGCAAGGTTTGTAGGCACATTAGCTGTTCCTTCAGTTGTTGAAATGGCAGTGTTTGGTACTTCAGTTGGTGCTGTAATGGACGTTAGTTCTGCGAGGGTTGTATGCACTTCAGTTTTTCCTTCAGTTGTTGAAATGGCAGTGTTTGGTACCTCAGTTGTAGCAGTAATGGACGTTAGTTCTGTAAGGGTTTTAGGTACTTCAGTTGTTCCTTCAGTTGTTGAAATGGCAGTATTTGGTAGTTTAGTTGTAGCAGTAATGGACTTTAGTTCTGCAAGGGTTGTAGAAACAGCAGTTGTTCCTTCAGTTGTTGAAATGGCAGTGTTTGGTACTTTAGTTGTAGCAGTAATGGACGTTAGTTCTGCAAGGGTTGTAGAAACAGCAGTTGTTCCTTCAGTTGTAAAAATAGCAGTGTTTGGTACTTCAGTTGTAGCAGTAATAATGGACATTAGTTCTGCAAGGGTTGTAGAAACAGCAGTTGTTCCTTCAGTTGTTGAAATAGCAGTGTTTGGTACTTCAGTTGTAGCAGTAATAGACGTTAGTTCTGCAAGGGTTGTAGGCACATTAGCTGTTCCTTCAGTTGTTGAAATGGCAGTGTTTGGTACTTCAGTTTTAGCAGTAATGGATGTTAGTTCTGCAAGGTTTGTAGGCACATTAGCTGCTCCTTCAGTTCTTGAAACAGCAGTTGTTCCTTCAGTTGTTGAAATGGCAGTGTTTGGTACCTCAGTTGTAGCAGTAATGGACGTTAGTTCTGCAAGGTTTGTAGGCACAGCAGCTGTTCCTTCAGTTGTTGAAATAGCAGTGCTTGGTACTTCAGTTGTAGCAGTAATGGACGTTAGTTCTGCAAGGGTTGTAGGCACAGCAGCTGTTCCTTCAGTTGTTGAAATAGCAGTGCTTGGAACTTCAGTTGTAGCAGTAATGGACGTTGAATCTGCAAGGGTTGTAGGCAAAGCAGTTGTTCCTTCAGTTGTAAAAATAGCAGTGTTTGGTACTTCAGTTGTCGCAGTAATGGACGTTAGTTCTGCAAGGGTTGTAGGCACTTCAGTTTTTCCTTCGGTTGTAGAAATAGCAGTGTTTGGAACTTCAGTTGTCGCAGTAATGGACGTTGAATCTGCAAGGGTTGTAGGCACAGCAGCTGTTCCTTCAGTTGTTGAAATGGCAGTGTTTGGTACCTCAGTTGTAGCAGTAATGGACGTTGTTTCTGCAAGGGTTGTAGGTACTTCAGTTGTTCCTTCAGTTGTAGAAATAGCAGTGTTTGGAACTTCAGTTGTCGCAGTAATGGACGTTGAATCTGCAAGGGTTGTAGGCACAGCAGCTGTTCCTTCAGTTGTTGAAACGGCAGTGTTTGGTACCTCAGTTGTAGCAGTAATGGACGTTAGTTCTGCAAGGTTTGTAGGCACATTAGCTGTTCCTTCAGTTGTTGAAATGGCAGTGTTTGGTACTTCAGTTTTAGCAGTAATGGATGTTAGTTCTGCAAGGTTTGTAGGCACATTAGCTGCTCCTTCAGTTCTTGAAACGGCAGTGTTTGGTACCTCAGTTGTAGCAGTAATGGACGTTAGTTCTGCAAGGTTTGTAGGCACAGCAGCTGTTCCTTCAGTTGTTGAAATAGCAGTGCTTGGTACTTCAGTTGTAGCAGTAATGGACGTTAGTTCTGCAAGGGTTGTAGGCACAGCAGCTGTTCCTTCAGTTGTTGAAATAGCAGTGCTTGGAACTTCAGTTGTAGCAGTAATGGACGTTGAATCTGCAAGGGTTGTAGGCAAAGCAGTTGTTCCTTCAGTTGTAAAAATAGCAGTGTTTGGTACTTCAGTTGTCGCAGTAATGGACGTTAGTTCTGCAAGGGTTGTAGGCACTTCAGTTTTTCCTTCGGTTGTAGAAATAGCAGTGTTTGGAACTTCAGTTGTCGCAGTAATGGACGTTGAATCTGCAAGGGTTGTAGGCACAGCAGCTGTTCCTTCAGTTGTTGAAATGGCAGTGTTTGGTACCTCAGTTGTAGCAGTAATGGACGTTGTTTCTGCAAGGGTTGTAGGTACTTCAGTTGTTCCTTCAGTTGTAGAAATAGCAGTGTTTGGAACTTCAGTTGTCGCAGTAATGGACGTTGAATCTGCAAGGGTTGTAGGCACAGCAGCTGTTCCTTCAGTTGTTGAAACGGCAGTGTTTGGTACCTCAGTTGTAGCAGTAATGGACGTTAGTTCTGCAAGGTTTGTAGGCACATTAGCTGTTCCTTCAGTTGTTGAAATGGCAGTGTTTGGTACTTCAGTTTTAGCAGTAATGGATGTTAGTTCTGCAAGGTTTGTAGGCACATTAGCTGTTCCTTCAGTTGTTGAAATGGCAGTGTTTGGTACTTCAGTTGGTGCAGTAATGGACGTTAGTTCAGCGAGGGTTGTATGCACTTCAGTTTTTTCTTCAGTTGTTGAAATGGCAGTGTTTGGTACCTCAGTTGTTGCAGTAATGGACGTTAGTTCTGTAAGGGTTTTAGTTACTTCAGTTGTTCCTTCAGTTGTTGAAATGGCAGTATTTGGTACTTTAGTTGTAGCAGTAATGGACTTTAGTTCTGCAAGGGTTGTAGAAACAGCAGTTGTTCCTTCAGTTGTAAAAATAGCAGTGTTTGGTACTTCAGTTGTAGCAGTAATGGACGTTAGTTCTGTAAGGGTTGTAGGTACTTCAGCTGTTCCTTCAGTTGTTGAAATGGCAGTGTTTGGTACTTTAGTTGTAGCAGTAATGGACGTTAGTTCTGCAAGGGTTGTAGAAACAGCAGTTGTTCCTTCAGTTGTAAAAATAGCAGTGTTTGGTACTTCAGTTGTAGCAGTAATGGACATTTGTTCTGCAAGGGTTGTAGAAACAGCAGTTTGTCCTTCAGTTGTTGAAATAGCAGTGCTTGGTACTTCAGTTGTAGCAGTAATGGACGTTAGTTCTGCAAGGGTTGTAGAAACAGCAGTTGTTCCTTCAGTTGTTGAAATGGCAGTGTTTGGTACTTTAGTTGTAGCAGTAATGGACGTTAGTTCTGCAAGGGTTGTAGAAACAGCAGTTGTTCCTTCAGTTGTAAAAATAGCAGTGTTTGGTACTTCAGTTGTAGCAGTAATAATGGACATTAGTTCTGCAAGGGTTGTAGAAACAGCAGTTGTTCCTTCAGTTGTTGAAATAGCAGTGTTTGGTACTTCAGTTGTAGCAGTAATAGACGTTAGTTCTGCAAGGGTTGTAGGCACATTAGCTGTTCCTTCAGTTGTTGAAATGGCAGTGTTTGGTACTTCAGTTTTAGCAGTAATGGATGTTAGTTCTGCAAGGTTTGTAGGCACATTAGCTGCTCCTTCAGTTCTTGAAACAGCAGTTGTTCCTTCAGTTGTTGAAATGGCAGTGTTTGGTACCTCAGTTGTAGCAGTAATGGACGTTAGTTCTGCAAGGTTTGTAGGCACAGCAGCTGTTCCTTCAGTTGTTGAAATAGCAGTGCTTGGTACTTCAGTTGTAGCAGTAATGGACGTTAGTTCTGCAAGGGTTGTAGGCACAGCAGCTATTCCTTCAGTTGTTGAAATAGCAGTGCTTGGAACTTCAGTTGTAGCAGTAATGGACGTTGAATCTGCAAGGGTTGTAGGCAAAGCAGTTGTTCCTTCAGTTGTAAAAATAGCAGTGTTTGGTACTTCAGTTGTCGCAGTAATGGACGTTAGTTCTGCAAGGGTTGTAGGCACTTCAGTTTTTCCTTCGGTTGTAGAAATAGCAGTGTTTGGAACTTCAGTTGTCGCAGTAATGGACGTTGAATCTGCAAGGGTTGTAGGCACAGCAGCTGTTCCTTCAGTTGTTGAAATGGCAGTGTTTGGTACCTCAGTTGTAGCAGTAATGGACGTTGTTTCTGCAAGGGTTGTAGGTACTTCAGTTGTTCCTTCAGTTGTAGAAATAGCAGTGTTTGGAACTTCAGTTGTCGCAGTAATGGACGTTGAATCTGCAAGGGTTGTAGGCACAGCAGCTGTTCCTTCAGTTGTTGAAACGGCAGTGTTTGGTACCTCAGTTGTAGCAGTAATGGACGTTAGTTCTGCAAGGTTTGTAGGCACATTAGCTGTTCCTTCAGTTGTTGAAATGGCAGTGTTTGGTACTTCAGTTTTAGCAGTAATGGATGTTAGTTCTGCAAGGTTTGTAGGCACATTAGCTGCTCCTTCAGTTCTTGAAACGGCAGTGTTTGGTACCTCAGTTGTAGCAGTAATGGACGTTAGTTCTGCAAGGTTTGTAGGCACAGCAGCTGTTCCTTCAGTTGTTGAAATAGCAGTGCTTGGTACTTCAGTTGTAGCAGTAATGGACGTTAGTTCTGCAAGGGTTGTAGGCACAGCAGCTGTTCCTTCAGTTGTTGAAATAGCAGTGCTTGGAACTTCAGTTGTAGCAGTAATGGACGTTGAATCTGCAAGGGTTGTAGGCAAAGCAGTTGTTCCTTCAGTTGTAAAAATAGCAGTGTTTGGTACTTCAGTTGTCGCAGTAATGGACGTTAGTTCTGCAAGGGTTGTAGGCACTTCAGTTTTTCCTTCGGTTGTAGAAATAGCAGTGTTTGGAACTTCAGTTGTCGCAGTAATGGACGTTGAATCTGCAAGGGTTGTAGGCACAGCAGCTGTTCCTTCAGTTGTTGAAATGGCAGTGTTTGGTACCTCAGTTGTAGCAGTAATGGACGTTGTTTCTGCAAGGGTTGTAGGTACTTCAGTTGTTCCTTCAGTTGTAGAAATAGCAGTGTTTGGAACTTCAGTTGTCGCAGTAATGGACGTTGAATCTGCAAGGGTTGTAGGCACAGCAGCTGTTCCTTCAGTTGTTGAAACGGCAGTGTTTGGTACCTCAGTTGTAGCAGTAATGGACGTTAGTTCTGCAAGGTTTGTAGGCACATTAGCTGTTCCTTCAGTTGTTGAAATGGCAGTGTTTGGTACTTCAGTTTTAGCAGTAATGGATGTTAGTTCTGCAAGGTTTGTAGGCACATTAGCTGTTCCTTCAGTTGTTGAAATGGCAGTGTTTGGTACTTCAGTTGGTGCAGTAATGGACGTTAGTTCAGCGAGGGTTGTATGCACTTCAGTTTTTTCTTCAGTTGTTGAAATGGCAGTGTTTGGTACCTCAGTTGTTGCAGTAATGGACGTTAGTTCTGTAAGGGTTTTAGTTACTTCAGTTGTTCCTTCAGTTGTTGAAATGGCAGTATTTGGTACTTTAGTTGTAGCAGTAATGGACTTTAGTTCTGCAAGGGTTGTAGAAACAGCAGTTGTTCCTTCAGTTGTAAAAATAGCAGTGTTTGGTACTTCAGTTGTAGCAGTAATGGACGTTAGTTCTGTAAGGGTTGTAGGTACTTCAGCTGTTCCTTCAGTTGTTGAAATGGCAGTGTTTGGTACTTTAGTTGTAGCAGTAATGGACGTTAGTTCTGCAAGGGTTGTAGAAACAGCAGTTGTTCCTTCAGTTGTAAAAATAGCAGTGTTTGGTACTTCAGTTGTAGCAGTAATGGACATTTGTTCTGCAAGGGTTGTAGAAACAGCAGTTTGTCCTTCAGTTGTTGAAATAGCAGTGCTTGGTACTTCAGTTGTAGCAGTAATGGACGTTAGTTCTGCAAGGGTTGTAGGCACTCCAGTTTTTCCTTCAGTTGTAGAAATGGCAGTGTTTGGTACCTCAGTTGTAGCAGTAATGGACGTTAGTTCTGCAAGGGTTGTAGGCACAGCAGTTGTTCCTTCATTTGTTGAAATAGCAGTGTTTGGTACCTCAGTTGTAGCAGTAATGGACGTTGTTTCTGCAAGGGTTGTAGGCACTTCAGTTGTTCCTTCAGTTGTAGAAATGGCAGTGTTTGGTACTTCTGTTGTAGCTGTTATGGACGATGAATCTGCAAGGGTTGTAGGCAAAGCAGTTGTTCCTTCAGTTGTTGAAATAGCAGTGTTTGGTACTTCAGTTGTAGCAGTAATGGACGTTAGTTCTGTAAGGGTTTTAGGCGCTTCACTTTTTCCTTCAGTTGTTGAAATGGCAGTGTTTGGTACCTCAGTTGTAGCAGTAATGGACGTTAGTTCTGCAAGGGTTGTAGAAACAGCAGTTGTTCCTTCAGTTGTAAAAATAGCAGTGTTTGGTACTTCAGTTGTAGCAGTAATGGACATTAGTTCTGCAAGGGTTGTAGAAACAGCAGTTGTTCCTTCAGTTGTAAAAATAGCAGTGTTTGGTACTTCAGTTGTAGCAGTAATGGACATTAGTTCTGCAAGGGTTGTAGGCACAGCAGTTGTTCCTTCAGTTGTTGAAATAGCAGTGTTTGGTACTTCAGTTGTAGCAGTAATGGACGTTAGTTCTGCAAGGGTTGTAGGCACTTCAGTTTTTCCTTCAGTTGTTGAAATGGCAGTGTTTGGTACCTCAGTTGTAGCAGTGATGGACGTTAGTTCTGCAAGGATTGTAGAAACAGCAGTTGTTCCTTCAGTTGTAGAAATGGCAGTGTTTGGTACCTCAGTTGTCGCAGTAATGGACGTTAGTTCTGCAAGGATTGTAGAAACAGCAGTTGTTCCTTCAGTTGTTGAAATGGCAGTGTTTGGTACCTCAGTTGTCGCAGTAATGGACGTTAGTTCTGCAAGGATTGTAGAAACAGCAGCTGTTCCTTCAGTTGTTGAAATGGCAGTGTTTGGTACTTCAGTTGTAGCAGTAATGAACGTTAGTTCTGCAAGGGTTGTAGGCACAGCAGCTGTTCCTTCAGTTGTAGAAATGGCAGTGTTTGGTACTTCAGTTGTAGCAGTAATGGACATTAGTTCTGCAAGGGTTGTAGAAACAGCAGTTGTTCCTTCAGTTGTTGAAATAGCAGTGTTTGGTACCTCAGTTGTATCAGTAATGGACATTAGTTCGACAGGGTTTGTAGGCACAGTGGTCTTTCCTTCAGTTGTTGAAATAGCAGTGTTTGGTTCCTCAGTTTTAGCAGTAATGGATGTTGGTTCTGCAAGGGTTGTAGTTACAGTAGCTGTTCCTTCAGTTGTTGAAATGGCAGTGTTTGGTACTTCAGTTGTAGCAGTCATGGATGTTGGTTCAGCAAGTGTTGCATGTACATCAGTGTTTGGTGGTGCTGCAGCTACTGTAGATGTTTTTTTATTAATGGTTCGTGGTTCTTCAGATGTTGTATTAAAAATGGTTGTTGGTGTCTCTTTTGTGTTGGAAGTATCTTTTTTTTTAGTTGTGGGAATAACATTAGTTGTTTGATCTGTTGCAGTCTCTGATACTGTAGTCTGAGATCCAAGCAAATCTGTTTGTGCGGCAACTGCTGTGGAAACATTTGAAGGGACGTGAACATACAATGGTATTTACGTTGACTTGTTAACCTCTTCTTTTTTGTTGTTTTTGTTTTGTTTTTCGTTGAGAACACTCTGATTCACTTGGTGATTAACTCTCTCCATGCCTTAGAATTGAATCAAGCCATGTTACAAATCACAAGTGAAGAAGTAAGAGAAGAAACAAACGATCGAAGCGTTGCTTGTGCACATTGTTGTCTTTGACAAAAAATATATATTTTCTCAGCTTTTTGTTTAAAATGTTATTGCATTTTAACAAACTTTCCCACCTTCAAGTAGAATTATTTTGTTTTGTTTAAAATCAGATGCTCTGTTGATTTATTGCGTGTTCAGATATTGTGACAACAAAATATTCTGGGAGCCATTAATCTTATGTGAAAATGATAGTGCTAGCTGACAACTTTTCTTTAAAAAAATGCTGGTGGGGAAAAAGGTAAGAAAATGGTCCATAAATCAAAACATGAAATGAGTGGCACTTGCAAAGCAGCATGAAATGTGAAAAAGATAAAGATATTTTGATTCCAATTTTTTTCAGTTTAACCCTTGTGTGTTCTCTGTCTAAAGATTCTGAGCTATGCTGAGCTGAGTTTGATGATGATGCATGTTTAAGAAACACCCGTATTCTGCTTGCTTACATTTCCTCACACACCAGTTGAACCTTCCATAAAATAAAGTTTGGAAAGATTGAAGCAAATTACAAGGACATGTGTGTGCACTTATTAAATATGTAAAAGATTTGATAAGATTTTTATACATATATAAAAGAAGTTGGTAAACTAATAAATCACTAAGAAAAAAAGTTGATTGGGAATCAGTTCATGACTGCCAGAATCGTATCATGAGGTGCCTACAGATTCCCACCCCTGATAGTTACGCTTAGGACCTGCAAATCACCGTTCATTATATGAATCTTCTGTATTAGCAGTAAAAGTGTTTACTTGGGTTTCCATAAAGCTGGGGTTCTCAACTCAGGCCCTCAAGTTTAGCTCCAACCATGACTAAACTCACCTGCAACTCTCTAGTAGTCCTGCAGAACTTGCTTAGCTTGATCAGGGGGGTGTGATTAGGCTTGGGCCAGCGTTGAGAACCCTTGTCATAAAGTATCATAATATGAAGAGTTGTTCAACTGAATGGTCTAATTCCAGTAATTGAGAGTTTAAAAAAAATATATATTTGTTTTGCAAGAACACAGTTACAGTCTGACCAGACTAGGGGGGCACTATCTTGCACCCGGCGCAAATGACTTGCGCTAACGTACACTGAAGCATGCATCATTCCTATTTTGCACCCGCGCCAAGCAGGCTTTTCCCTGAAGAAGAAATGAACTTGCGCTCCCTGGGCGGGTCGGCGCAAAAAGAAGGCGTGGTCCGGCGCAAACAATCCCTGGTGCTATTTTTGCAGTTCATGAAAACAATTCCACCACTGACCAGAAAAAAACAAGTGTGTGTGTGTGTGTGAGAGAGAGTTTGTGTGTGTGTGTGTGTGTGTGTGTGTGTGTGTGTGTGTGTGTGAGAGGGAGAGAGTTTGTGTGTGTGTGTGTGTGTGAGTGAGAGAGTGTGTGTGTGAGAGTGTGTGATTGTGTGTGTATCTTACCCATACAGAGGGCAGACAGTAGTAGCAGTCTGCGGGACATGATGTTTTGTCTCATGTCGCTCTCAGTTCATCTTTTATGCTGTAAGGGTTAAAACAATTATTATTCAACATGCACTGTAAAACATTTGTGTTGATTTGCAATATATTCCAAGTTTATGTGTAGACCCGAGATTGAAGTGGGAAAATACCCTTTTGTGTTTATCCATCTAAATTTGTGAAAATGCACTGTATAGTAGAGTACAGTGCAGTAGAGTGGAATACAGTACAGTAGAGTAAAGAGGAGTACAGTGCAGTGCAGTGGAGTGGAGTATAGTTTAGTGCAGCAGAGTACAGTGGAGTACAGTACAGTGCAGTAGAGTACAGTGCGATGTAGTGCAGTGCAGTAGAGTGCAGTGCAGTGGAGTATAGTTCAGTGCAGTAGAGTACAGTGGAGTACAGTACATTGCAGTAGAGTGCAGTAGAGTACAGTGCAGTAGAGTACAGTCGAGTGCAGTGCAGTAGAGTACAGTAGAGTGCAGTGCAGTAGATTACAGTGCAGTAGAGTACAGTCGAGCACAGTGCAGTGCAGTAGAGTACAGTCGAGTGCAGTGCAGTGCAGTAGAGTACAGTCGAGTGCAGTGCAGTAGATTACAGTGCAGTAGAGTACAGTCGAGTGCAGTGCAGTAGAGTACAGTAGAGTGCAGTGCAGTAGATTACAGTGCAGTAGAGTACAGTCGAGCACAGTGCAGTGCAGTAGAGTACAGTCGAGTGCAGTGCAGTAGATTACAGTGCAGTAGAGTACAGTCGAGCACAGTGCAGTGCAGTAGAGTCCAGTGCAGTAGAGTACAGTCGAGCACAGTGCAGTAGAGTGCAGTGCAGTAGAGTACAGTGGAGTGCAGTACAGTGGAGTACAGTCGAGTGCAGTGCAGTAGAGTACAGTGCAGTATAGTACAGTCGAGTGCAGTGCAGTAGAGTATAGTACAGGTGGCTCATGATCAGCCACTGTCACTGACATTTCAACCATCACACATTCCCATTCAAAAGCTTGCGCTAAGTTCAGAAATACTTTTTTTAAGTTAAAAAATACTTTTGTATTCAGTAAGGATTCATTAAATTGGTCAGCAAAGACCAAGACAATTTTATATAAGATTTTGTTTCTAAATGTGTTTCTAAATGTCTTTCTTTTGAACTTTACATTCATCAACGAATCCTGAAAGAAAATTGTACACAAGTGTTTTTAACACTACTACTAATCATAAATGTTTGTTGATCATCAGATCCTCATATTAGAGTGATTTCTCAAGATCCTGTGACACTGAAGACTGGAGTAATGATGCTGAACGTTCAGCTTTGATCACAGAAATAAATTACACTTTACTGTATATTCACACAGGGAAAGTACTATTGAATTTAAATGATCTGTAAAACTTGTTTGCTGCTGTATCACTATCATATGATGCACCTGTAGACTAACGTACACTCCAGCGCTAGCGCATGCTGGAGAAGGGAATATATTCATATTGAGATCGTGTAATGGCAAGGAAATTTTCTTACCTGTGTGACAGCTCAGGTGACTGACTGAAGTGACTGACAAAGTGTGTGTGTGTGTGAAAGAGAGAGTTCTGGGTGGAGCTGATGATATGCTAAAGTAGCTGCCGCCCAGATTCAGACCCTTCTGATGCCCACACACACACAAACACACACACACTGGATTTTAAAGAGCATAATAATATTTATTTAGACAGAAATGTGCATTGTTAAATTGAAAATTAAGTGTGGATTCTAGTGAGGACTGTGATAAATGTGACAGGAACAGTAAAAACACATTTATTCTGGAGGCCTAATCATGTTTTTTCTCAGTTCATGTTCAACGTCTTTTGATTCAGATTTCTCCTGTTCACTTTATCCTGCCACTGAATCTTGGGCTAAACAGATTGACTGCACCTGTCAATCATCTTTATCGGTAACAGGGCTGAACCAGTGTGTGTGTGTGTGTGTGTGTGTGTTTGCTGGAACATTCTGGTTATTTAAGACATGTTGTTAGTTAACACATAACTGACACACACACATTCTCCAACAAGATCTCATGATTCTATCACACAATTTCTTTTGGCAGTTAGATACACAATAATGTGATGCAATAATGTAAATGTGATAACATATTAACACCATGTCGATTATTTAAAGAACACCTGACTTGTATTTCCTGTTTTCTAGATTAATATGTGTGTGTATCATTGTGAGGATGAGTCTAGTTCCTCTTTAGTATTTTCCCTGATTTGATCAATATTCTTCGCCTCGATACAGTGATTCTGAAACCGGTTCCGTCTAATAAACCGGACAGCTTCCCAAACAATCTTACATGCTGTAAAACATGTATTAATCCCTAGAGGAGTGTTTATGAATATTAACACAGAGCAGCTGTGTCGTAAAGTCGACAGAACCATAATATTAATGTCTCTAAAGTCATGTATAAGCGCGTGTAGATTTTAGAAGATGTCAATATGACACTTTAGAGTCTGTTCAGAATAATCTTCATTATCAGGGTGTGTTTCATTATTTCTTTATCACTTTGCAATCTGGTCAAAGACTCCAGGCCAAAAAACACCCAGTTGATGAATAGCAACTTGCTGGAATTCCACGGACATTCTTAGTTCACACAAAAACGAACATACGTTAGAAGCTATTTTAAGAAATGTGTCATTGTGGTTTCTTCTGTCCATCCATTATACTCAAAGAACACCAAAATTCTTCAAAAGATCTTTTATCTTGAAGAAATTTAGTTAAATAGGTTTGGAGCGACAGGGTATAAGAACAAGCGTTCTCCGCCTCCAATGATGATAACTGTGTTAGATCAAACCGGCTTCACATTGGATAGGCTTTCGTTCTCTAATACTCTGAGATCACTCAACATCATCTCCTCTCCTTCAGGAGTCATAGTCTCATGGATGCAGAGAAGCTCGACAGTGAGAATTCTTGATGGAAAATTCTGGTTTGACCTCAAATCCCTTTCTTGGATATGACTTCTGTAATTCTCTAATGGTGTTTGCTCGCCACCTTGTTGTTCAATTCAGCCATTGAGCCCTTGCCCATCGTTGCCATGATCTGTTTAAAGGCATCACGCCATAAACTTTCCCTTTACTCGCATCTCTGTCACCTTCTCCACCCGTGATGAGTTGGCATCACTGTATTTAACAGGCCCTCAATACCAACAGTGTTCCCCCTTGACTGATCTGTTAGCCTTCCCAGCCACGAGTATACCAGTCCCCGCGCTCTGCGTCATTGACTGTCTCTGATTGGCTGGCCAGGCGTGCCATCCTCAGTAAGCGAAGCATGATGATTGGATGAGGGAGCTGTTGTTGTGCGTCCACCCTGAGGAAATCTAAAATATAAAAGTGGGAATGATGAAAAAATGGACAGTCTTTAAGGAGATGGCACATATCTCAATTAATGTTAACAATTACTAATACATTATTAAAATCAAAAGTTAATATAATTGAATGGACATGTACTAACAATGAAGCAATATAAGGAAGACAGTAACGGGTGTGGCTAATTCAAACTACTTTAATGCTGACACGTCTCCTTTGTACAGAAGTGTTTCGGCCTCTTTTCTAAAGTATGTGGGAAACCCAACCTTGAGGGATTAGTTGTAATGTCAGGTTTGATGGCATGCTATTTTATGATGTTGTACAATGAAACAAGTATGGCACAGAAACTAGGTGTGTTGCGGCGAGGTTATTGATGGACTTATAAGACGTGACATCTGGTGTTGTTCCGGCTAGTTTCATCCATGCAGGTGTCCAGCTTGTCCAACCTTGGTTTTCCTCATTTTTCAATATTTTTCAGGCATTCTCGGGAACGACTCTTCATCTGGTGCCCCTCTCATGTGTGGGGTTCCTCAGGGCTCAGTTCTAGGACCTTTATATCCTCTCTTTAGGATCGATCTTTGAAAAATATGGCATTCATTATCGTTCGTATGCTGACGAGTCTCAAACTTATTTAGCATTGAAATGTGGGGATGCATTTTCCATTCAGTCTCTTTACGAATGTGTGGCTGAGGTTAAAGGTACAATATGTAGGATTGTCCGCCACCAGGGGTCGCTAACTTCTTACAATAACAAAGGCGTATTTTGATTACGCAAAGCATTAAGCGGAATTATGGATCTCGTTGTCCGTGCTGATATGAGTGAATACACTGATGTTTTTAACATGACTGTGGTGATGCAGGGCGCGATTGCTAGACGTGTACCAGTTCCACACGCAACGCGAGTCCCGTGGATATAAAGGGATAAGAACATTTCGTTCTACCGAACGCTAGTCCTGAATTAATACTCACACAGCTCAGTTTATTAGAGGAATGAAACTTGAGGTAATGCAGTGTAACACAGTCTCATCCCAAGACGTCATATAGCTGAGGTCTTGGGACGTCTTTTGCCCATACGTCAACATCCACCGTTTTAGGGTACCCTTTAATGTCAGTTACATGACGATCTTGGGACGTCATACAACTGATGCTTTACCTTTAACGTCAGTTAGGTGACGGGGTAGGTTTAGGTCTGGGGTAGGGTTAGGATCCCATAACGTCATCTAACCGACGTTTAAGGGTACCCTAAAACGGCGGATGTTGGCGTATGGTCAAAAGACGTCAGTTATATGATGTCTTGGGATGAGACTGCCATGGTTAGCACTGTAGTACGAGCGTAACCGAGGATAACGCGGATATAACGCCATTGACTGGTGACTCCTCACCCCTGCTCATAGATATATACACTAGACCTCTCCTTGGGGCTCTAAGCATGCGTCAAAACCGCCGCCATCTTGGAACAGGGGTCTTGTCATAGGAAGTAACTCGGTAACGCTGCTATCTCTGCCTTTACTTCCAATTCATTGATGGTGGCGGACTTTTGTGCAGTGTATGATGTTCATGGATGAAATCTGAATTAGGAAGAATGTTTTAAAAAAATTCTTTCTGGAATCAATGATAAATACATGTCTGACCGTTGGAACAAACAAAAAAAAACAAGAAAAATTGCATTCATGATGATTTATGTTGATTTTATTTCCTTTAGACCTGTGTCCACTACATTGACGCTGATGCATTAAAGTGGAGGGGCTCCCCTGTTTCAAGATGGCGGCTCTATTGACGCATTCGTTCCAATGAACTGCCGCAGCCAAGGTGAGGTCTAGTGTATATGTCTATGACCCCTGCTCACACACCTTTCCTGGGTTAAAATCGCAATTTTCTCACAATTTACAAATAGTTGGAAACATTTGGGATATTTTAAGTAATCAGCTAAACAAAGTTTTTAACATTGGCCTTGTGGTTTTTTGGATATTTCACTGCAAAATCCTGCATATAGAGTGTAAAACTTGGCGTCAGCTGTAATAATTTGACATTCAAATTTGAGCTCAAATTAATGCTGAAAAACAATTCCATCTTAGATTAATATCTAAGTTGAATTTAAGTTGTGCATGCCCTCGAGTCTTCTCGTTTGGATTAGTGTAATGCATTGTTGCTGGGTGTGAGTCAGGTGTCTCTGGCCCGTGGCGTCTTCATTCTTCAGTGTTCAGCTTCTAGTGTGTTCTGGGAAGAGAGAGCACTTTACTCATGTGCTTATCATGTGCAGGATTGATTACACAGTGCTGCTGTCTGTTTTCAAGCTTTGCATTGTTTAGCACCAGAGTATATCTGACTTAATCTGCAGGCCTGTCATGATAACAAATTTTGCTGGACGATAAATTGTCCAAGAAATTATTGCGATAAGCGATAATATTGTCGTTCTGAGACCATTTGCATCTAAAATAATGTTAATGGCATAATAACACCGGTAACCCTTTACAAAGATCAATAAACTTTTATTTCTAAACACTATTTAACACTGAAAATGGAAATATCCACATTAAATGAACAAAACAATAAAAGCAATGTCTCTGTTAACAAAAATAAATTCCAACAAAACAAAACCTGACCCTACCCTATGAGAAAGTATTTATTATGAAAGCATTAACACACAAACCACTGTTAATTTAACATAAAAGCAAGCAGGCGACAGCGTATATGGTCTGGCAGAAGTTATCAGTCATATTGATAACAAAAACTTTAGTTTGAAGCCGACTGCACAATCAATCTTTCATCCACACTTTATGTGTAATATTCAGAGGTTTTGCCAGCACTGAACACCGCATGTTTTGAGCGGTGAGGGGAGTCTATCGTAAATGAACCCAGAGGACTCCCTGTGTGTAAACGGTTAGGACTAGAAGTGTGTGTGTAAGGGGTGGTGGAGGGATGCTGCCTAACCCTAACACTGATGAATGTGCTTTATTGGTTCAATGTCTGTTTTTTATTCTTTCTCTACAGCACTTTGGTTTAGAAAGTGCTTTAGAAATAATAAAGCATAAGAAGTTTAAATTGTGTGTGTGTGTGTGTATGTTTCGGCTTGCGTTTCTCCAGGAATGTCGTTCTGCAGGTGTTTGTGATTAACAGCTGTTTGGGAGGTGAATCACACAAACTAATGGACTAAATGACTCTAAAAATAAAATGCAAACAGATCCACGCCCAGGATTTTTGGAAAGTCTCAAGGGTTTTCTAGGTTGCGCTTGATTTACCAGAAGAATCCTCATCTTACTAAACAGGAATCCCAACATCATGACCCGTGCCATAACACAGAATATACCCTGTACTTCCAACACACACACATTTTATAGACTTTATTTGATCCCACATTACAAGTCGATTTCATTTGGAATCAATTTTTTTAATAACCCAACTGATTAAAACAAAGCACAGCACATTGTTATGGATTACTAGAGTTCTGGGTACAGGAAGCATCATCTTTTCCAGATAAAGTTGCTGAGATTGAACAGTGCTTTGCAAACTGTTTGGCCCGTGTTTCCGAAATCCCCCCAATACAAAGTCCGCGGACCACTAGCCTGTGTGCCTGACCCAGAACACCAGCTCAATACGTCTGCATTTGTACTCGAGGTTCTCAGTGGCCGATATCAGTGACTGATGTTTTAGAGCAGTGAGAGTCCATATGCTCATGACGCCTCAAATAGTGTCACTCTTTTGCCACTCTTTCTGAGAGATGTTAACAATATCGGGTGTATTTGCAAGGGGTGTGCAGCATGCAGAGCGGCGAGTGGGTTGAGGGACACCACAATGAACTCTTTCCCAGGTGTGTTCCTGTAGAAGAGCTTCTTCATGTCATGCGCTGATGCCTTGTTTGTTTGAGATGCGACTCGGTCCAGATTCTCACGCTAAGGGTTGCTGCACACAGGGACACAACAGGCCGTTATATGATCTGTCAATGCATCTGCATTCTGCACTCAGAACTGTAGAGTTCTGGCAGGTCTTCGACATCAATGTGCTGTTTCAGCGCTCAGAAATGTGCCCGAGGATGAGGCCAAAAGCAGGAGCTGGTTCGTCCGGATGAGGGTTTGGCCCCGAGCCTGAACGTGCCATTTTCACTGCAGACATGTCCTGATTCAGTGTCCCTCTATCAATGTCATCCTTAAAGCAAAACTGATCGTCTATATGACACCCCTTTAAGATTCTGTATGGAACCTGTTCTTTTAAGCATTTTCAGAAAACATTACATCGGGATATCGATATGATAAAAAAACTTTCAATTTCTTGCAGACGTCGTGCAAATCTGATTGTGAAGATAAAGCTGAGTTATTTCATTGTCCAGCGTTGGGGATTCTCAGTGTGTGTGTCTGCATCTTAAATGACGCACTAAAGCGGCTGTTGTGACACCTGTGAACATTATTATCATCATTGTTCTTTAGTTAGAGTTTATTGGATGTTTATTGAGCTGTTACGAGTGGTGTGGTCCAGCAGAAGCAGAACCAGTCCAGCCAGTGTTTCCGGACACTTCTGATTTTAAAATGCTATGAACCTTTTAATTCCCTTCATATTGTGACATAGGCATAATACATTTTTGCCGTCGGACAGAAAACTTGGTAACACTTTATAATAACTGCACGCTATTAATCATTAGTTAAGCATGAGTAAACAGTTAATTCATCATTTATAAAACATTAATAGATATTAATAAGCAGTTTATAAATATATCTATAAATGCTTTCTTCTTGATTTATACGCATATCTATAATTCGTTTAACAATTGTATTTTATACTTTGTTAATGATCAATTAATAATTTCTAAATGAAGTATAGCATTATTTACAAACAAGTTGTTTAAGAGTTGTCAGTCATTCATAAGATCACTTAGAAAGTGTAAGTAAGTATAGTAAATACAGGTAGTTATAAAGCATTTAGTAGTGGTTAGTTAACTATTTTTGTGAGCTAATCTAAAGTGAGGACTATTCATGATTATAAAGGAGATTTAAAGACTTGTCAATCTTCTAAACAGTCAAATGTAACAAACACAACGCAGTGATACAGAACATAGAAATATAGAAATATTTAACAGCCTTTATAAATGCTTTACAAGGCATGAATAGTCCTCACTTTAGATGAGCTCACGAACAGTCAACTGACCACTACTAAATGCTTTATAACTACCCAAATTAACCCTGAATTACAGCATTAATACATGTTAATAAAGCATTTATTAGCACACTAAGTAACCATCACTACATGTCTGAATGATAAGCTGTATGAATGTACATTTAAATAGTTTATTAATCATTTACTTACAGGCTCTGAGTAGTCTTATGAACAATTGACAACTCTCAAATAACTAGGTCATAAAAAATGCAATTCTTCATTTAGAAATGATAAATTGATCATTAATAAAGGATGAAAATACAATTATTTAACAAATTATAGATATTCTTTTAAATCAAGAAGAAAGCATTTATAGCTGTATTTATAAACTGCTTATTAATGTCTATTAATGCTTTATGAATGTTGAATTAATGGTTTACTCATACTTAACTAATTATTATTATCGTGTAGTTATTATAAAGTGTTACCGAAAACTTGTATCTTTTTTAGTGCATCATGTTACGCTTTACCTGCATTGCAAACCAGCAGAGAGGCGGAGTTATGAGGTTTGATTGACAGGTTGAGGAGCTGAAAGGTTTGGTCACAAGAAGGGTTTCATACTTTTCATTGGTGAAATGTTTGCAAAACCCACAGATAGACGTAAAGGGTTAACGATAGTAATTTTATGAAAAAAAAAGATAATATGGGAGGTTTTTTTTTTGCCAGAAACGACAATATTTTCAATTTTTTTGCACAAATTATAAAGTAATTGTCTCAGATTTTTTGTATTTTTAGTATTCCAGTGAAATACCAATAATGAATAGGAACATTATTTCCCACCCTCTATATGTGTGAGCATAGGAACGCCTAAATCTGGAAACTGTAGAGAACCTGCTCTTTTCTATATGCTGCTGTTCTGTTTATTCTGTTATTTTACACAACAGTGAAGCATGCATTATTGTTTAACTATGTCAATTATTCATGTTAAAAGCTTTTTATAATTTTAGAAAGCCCATTTCCACTGAAATGCTTCAGGAAGGTCATGAGCTTCTGCTGTTTATGCAACTTCAATTCTTAAGCATCTTATTTGGATTCTTGGCCACTCTTTATTTTGATGGCCAACTTTGGGTAGTCTAATGATAACTTTGCCTCTACATGTCAACCAGCAGTCGGTAAATATCTGCAGACACTTTATTCTGATGCTCCCACAGATATTCTACTGACTACACAGCAAGCGAACTGTAAGTGTGTTGTGTTAGGCTCTGGAGTCTGCGGATCAGTTTCAGTGCAGATGTTGAGGACTGATGGCTGAGATGTACTGCCCTCTGCTGGTCAAACACATGAAGCTCTACAGCATGGCATGGCAAAGCGAGCTGAGTTAGTCATCTGAGTAAATATTAGTAATGATGACATATGTAGCGCGGGTTCATAGGGGTCCTATGTCTATATGATTATGCTTGTCCAGTATTATAGTGTGAGCTCATGCGGTGGGAAACTGACCACTGATGATGTAAGAGAAATATATTGTTTGAAAACTTAGATGTTTCCCCATTTTCCGCAATTGATTTCCTCAATCAAATTTAATCAAAAATGATAATCATTACTCCTTCCTATCAGTGTGAAAACTGGCAGTCGCGATGACGAGCGGTAGTCAACCGTAATGACGAGCGTAGTTCACCCACAATGCAATGCATTACACTAGGACACGTTTATTCACACATTTAAAAGCATGATATGATATCTACTGTAGATTTTGTCTGTGTCTGCAACAAAACTATCTAACCCTTGTGGTTTATTACTAGTTAGTACGGTAGTTGTTAAGTTTAGATAAAGGGTTAAGGATGTGTAGAATATGGTCATGCAGAATAAGGCATTAATATGTGCTTTAGAAGTACTAATACACAGCCAATATGCTTTAGGATGTGATATTGCATTTCTCACAAAACATTACATTCATGAAAAGATATAATGCATTATACATAAAGTCAAGTATATTTATATAGCTCTCTTCACAATATAGATTGCATCAAAGCAGCTTCACAGTATCAGTCTAAACATAGAAACAATCTTCGTTTCTTAGTGGAAAAACATCCACGTTTGGTAGAGCTGATGAAGGGGATTAATGATTGGTTAATTAATTTAAATATCCCCAACTGAGCGAGCCAAAGGCAACAGCGGCAAGGACCCGAAAAACTCCACCAAGTGACCCAGTGGTGTCCTCAAACTCATAAGTAGAAGTCTTTATTTCTTGCAAGACAGGCAGTTCACACACAGACAGGGTCTGATATGAGAAAGGCAAAGGTCTTCTCATCTTACACAGGTTATGTATATTTTATTTATTTTTTTTCACAAATTTTGTATGTATGCAAATTGTATAATATCTAAGGTGTGCTTTTTTAGTATTTGTGCAGTTAATTCTCACAATGTATTTTCAGAAAATGCTGGCATAATTTCCTTTTCCCCAAATTTGTCACTACCGAAACACACTATTATATCATATAAGAAGGCTTATAATGACCTATTAAGATTTTGTTTACATCTACCTCATAAATATTTATTTTTTCTATTTTTAAAAAATATATATTTTTACGGATTAAATCAATAGAGATGAGAACTTTGAAAATATTTTAGGTGTAATTTATGAGATTTGTTGTATTTTTAACCATCTTTCTTTGTAGAAGGCATAAAGTTTATCATGCTGATTTCAAAGTTAAAGGGATACTCCACTTTTTTTGGAAATAGACTCATTTTAGCACTCCCCAAGAGTTAAACTGTTGAATTCTTCTAAATATCAGTAAATCGTCTGAATGGATTCGAAAACGGTAAAACTCAACTGTTTAACTCTGGGGGAGTGGGAAAATGAGCCTATTTCCAAAAAAGTGGAGTATCCCTTTAAGGATTCATTAGTTTGAATATGTTTTAAACCAAACACTATCTTAACATCTTAGTTGGCAATTCAATATACTTTATTTTTGACCAAACCTACCATGTTACGGTAGTGACTGCACATTTTTGGTAGTGACCATAATACTTAGTTTGCCATGGCTGAATCAGACTGTCCACATTTTATGTTCATATAAATAAATAACTATGATGCACAAAAAGTAACTTAACATCATAACATAACCATGATGAACCACTGAAGTGTGTGTGTGAGAGAAAGAGACACACATCTGTGACAACAAGAGTCTGTGGGAACCTGGAAAACCACTCACCCAGATATGAAGAGATGTTTAGTGTGTGTGTGTGTGTGTGTGTGTGTGTGTGTGTTGGCGCCAGGGCTCTTTAACAATCAAAGCAGAGGGGTGTGTGCAGGGAGGAAGTCTCTGCCTGAAAATACAGGTGTGCTTGAGTATCAAAGACTGCTCTCTGAACACTAAACACACGGCACAGCAGAGGGGGAGGTGTGTGTGTGTGTGTGTGTGTGCATCATGTCGGCCCGTAGGATTTCCTGGCTTTCCGTTGACAAACGCTTGTGTAAATCTGTTGCTCGGGTGTAAATATGGCCTTAGCAGAGGAAGTTCCCTCAGACAACACACACACACACACACACACACACACACACACACACACACATCCGTCTTCATCAAGATCTTTATAATAATATGAAACCAGGATGGTTTATACGTCTGAGGAAGTTGTCAGACTGAACACACTCCTGATGCAGTTCTGTCCTCAAACGGTCACTGAATAAGAACACTCAGTGTTTACGGGTGTGTGTGTGTGTGTGTGTGTGTGTGTGTGAGTGAGGGAAATCTGACATCCTCATCCTCTGATGATAATCGTGTGCAACACTTTACCATCCGCTTCATCAGTCACTGCACAAACTAACACACACATCTGTCAGTGTGTATTCATCTATAACTCTAACTACAGTAATCCAACCTTCCAGTTCAATAACAGATTAATAACTGCTGTAGAAGTATTGTTGATCAATAGTTAGGGTTAAATGATGTAAACTAATGAACCTTATTATTAATGTGTTTATTTGTGATAATAACGCAAATTGTGTGATGTAACCTTGGCCTGGCGAAAACAAGAACGAACCAATGCAATATTAATAACTGATAATCTTAGTTAATAATTTCAACATTTACTTGTAAGTTATTAAACTTGAAGGTTGTATTAGTTATTAGTTACTGCACTGTGAACTGATATTTCCTATCAGCTTTTTGTTTTTTATGGCCTTTTTATATAGTTTAATAAATCCTACAGCTGCACTGTAAAAATGAATATGATTTGCAACAGATTACAAGCAATATTATTTATTAAATTGAACAAATTAGAATTGAGTAATAGTTAAACAAATTAATATTCTAATTAATTCTAATTTGTACAATTTAATTAATAATATTGCTTGTAATATGTTGCCACAGTTTTACTGATTAGATAAAGCATTTTTTTCAGTGTGTATTTAATTTAAATTATTTTAGATGAACACTTTAATCACTGTGTTCTTGCCTCGTATTGAACATATTTAAACATAAACGATGTTTCTCGTATTTTGATGTTTATTTGAACTCATCACTTTTGGACATGACTGCATACACACACACACACACACACACACACATTCACTCACTCATTCATTCAATCACTCACTCTCTCTCTCTGACACACACACACACACACACAGCTGGAAGTGCTTCAGATATGTCAGATGTCTGTCAGGTTTGAACATGTTGACAGTGTGTGTGTGTGTGTGTGTGTGTTGCCGTCAGTCTCGTCTGCTCTTCTGTCTTCTTCTGCTCACTTTCTTTCAATTAACTTCATTAATTTGACTGAAGAGGCAGAGAAGAGATTCAACATACGGAAATGAATATGACAATCAAAACAGTCATAACAATAATATATTTTTAAAATTATAAATAAGAATGATGATGCTATTTTATAATAATTCAAGTTAGTTTCGGGGTGTTTTTCACAATACATATAGTTTGACATCTTTAGAGAAATGCTTGTTCAGTTACAGACACAATAACAACATCTGTCTTATGAATCAAAATTAATATCATATTAGGTGAAATCGATCCAGAGCGGTTCCAATTTCTGCAATTAATTCTTAGACCTTATATAAAATAATAATAAAACCTAATATTTCCATGCAGTAACTGCAGCTTAAAGGGATAGGCCACTTTGAAATTAATGTTTGATATGTTTTATCTTACCTCAAGGGATCCAAGATGTAGATGTCTGTTTCTGCAGTATTTTCGATTTTGATATTTTTCGGTCAAACCGTTGTTGTCTGTCAGTCATATAATGCAGGTCTATGGTCACCACCTCAAAGAGCATGCACAGAGAAGTCCAAATTAAACATGATTTAATGACTCGTAAATGTAAGTACACATTGATGGACTAAGACACGAAACGAGCGGTTTGTGTGAGAAAACCAACAGTATTTATATCGTTTTACCTCGTGTAACCACAGCCACGTCCAACTGATCTGAGGGCGCGGGCGCTTCGGTCTGCGCATGAACCAGAAGTGATCTCTTGCGTGTGTACGTCACTCATAGTTTACACAGAGATTTCACATTTTATAAACATATTTAGATATACAGTAAATTGCAATGGAAGATGATTTCGATATTTCAACAGACAACGTTGATTTTTTTTTTCACAACCACGCAAGAGATCACTTCCGCCGCTTTCTGGCGCTTGCACAGACCTCAAAGTACTTGGACGTGGCTGTGGTTACACGAGGTAAAACGATATAAATACTGTTGGTTTTCTCACACAAACCGCTCGTTTCGTGTCTTAGTCCATCAGTGTGTACTTACATTTATGAGTCATTAAATCATGTTTAATCTGGACTTCTCTGTGCATGCTCTTTGAGGTGGTGACCATAGACCTCCATTATATGACTGACAGACAACAACGGTTTGACCGAAAAATGTCACTGCAGAAACAGACACCTACATCTCGGATCCCCTGAGGTAAGATAAAACATATCAAAAATTAATTTCAGAGTGAACTATCCGTTTAGAAGCTGAATATGAACACATGAAGGACGTTTATCAGAGACGGAGGACAGAACGGTGTGTGTTCAGGAACAGGAAAACATGCTTAACTCGGAGTGCGGTGGGAAATGTTTGTTTGGGGGCAGATCTCCAGATCTCCAGATTTCCTTCTGTGTCTGTTTGAGGTCTGACATGTTGAGACGCATCGAGCAGACGCTCCGACTGTCTGTGTGTGTGTGTGTGTGACAGAGCTGTATCAATGAAAGTGTGCATGAATGAACCGTGTGTGTGTGTGAGAGAGGAGTGGCTCTCTCGGTCATAAACTCGTGCTGGATCTGCGGTGGCGTCACACTCTTCAGGAGACGCGAGCAGGTAAAACTCTCTCTAGAACTTCATGTCTTTATCTCCGTGTTGTTGCCGTGTTTGAGAAGCGCTGGAGATGTAGATGTGTAGATGTGTAGATGTGGATATGTAGATGTAGATGTAGATGTAGATGTGTAGATGTAGATGGAGATGTAGATGTGTAGAGCTGGTTGTGTGCTGAGGCTGGACATGAGATGGAGAAGATCATCCTAAAGCTTCTTCACAGGGAAACGGGTCTTTACTGCACGATCTTCACAATAAGATCTAATAGTTGAAGACTGACAGGCTCTTGGGGAAGCAGAGATGTTTGTTTGGTGGTTTGGTCAGCTTTAGTCAGACGTGTCTCATGAAGAACAGGACAGCGACTCGTTCATCATCAGATCCTGATCCGCCGTGAGTCTCCTGACGTCAGCTCTAAACTCAGCGCTAGCAAATATCATTATCATCTTAGTATGAAACCATTGAGACGCTGTGTGTGTGTGTGTGTGTGTGTGTGAGTGTGTTTGTGGGAGGTTGTGGGTTTGTGCCAGACTGTGTGTGTTTGTCTGTTTTCAGAGAACTTTTGGCAGACAGTTAAACCTGTTTTCATCATAAATAACACACACACACACACACACACACACACACACACAGAAGCTGTCAACAGATCTTTACAGCTGGAATCTTGAGTCTTCCTGTACGTATGAAAACACACACACACGCACACACCGATCTAAATGTACATCATAGTCTTCTATTGCTTTGAATAAAATCAGTTATAATGACACAAACTTTATAAGTAAAGCTGTGTGTGTGTGTGTGTGTGTGTGTGTGTGACGGATGGATATACGGTTTTAGATGTTTGTGTCAGACTCACTCTTTCTTCCAGACACAGTGAAACACACACTATACAGTAGACAACAGTGGATCACAGCTCATCAAAGTCGTCCAAGACCAGAACCAGAACCGGTGTCGTTCAGGATCATGGAGAACTTTGATGAAAGGTTTTGATCCACTTCAAATGTTGACTATATAGATAAAAACATACACGTGTTAATATATATATATATATATATATATATATATATATATATATCATTATTTATTGTTGAAGTACTTCTGAAATTCAAATGTGTCTATCAAGTTTGGACATGTTTACTGTGTGTGTGTGTGTGTGTGTGTGTGTGTGTGTGTTTGAGCATCCAGGTGTGAGTGAACAAGAAAGCTGTTATCATCAGGAGTGTGCGTGTGTGTGTGTGTGTGTGTGCGCGCGTGTGTGTGTGTGTGTGTGTGTGTGTGTGTGTGTGTGTCTCCTCAGAAATATAACGATTCAGTCAGGTTTGAATGGAAGCTCGTTTCAGTCTCAGAATTAAAAAAAACAGTAATTTCAACTTTTTACATCACAATTCTGACTTATTTTCTTGCAATTTAGTAAGAATGAACTAATGTTTTATTGAGTGCACAGGTGTGTGTGAAGGGAAGCTTGAGATTTAGTGTTTATTGCATCTATGAGCCGTCCTCACTAATAAAGTCAAACCAGTGTGTGTGTGTGTGGTTGGTGCTGAGGTGTGTGTTTTGAGATCATAGATGCATTAAGGTGGCGTCTAACTAGTCGACTCAAAACACTTTAATTGTGGTCGGTGCGTCTCCCGCCTGAACCGGAGTGAACCGGCGGCTCGATGTCCCGTCTCGGAGGAGCTGTCCTCTTCACAGGAGTGTGTGTGACACAGAGAGAGGCCGATGGGAGTGTGTGAGCGGCTGGTCCGAGAGAACCGGTTCAGGCCAGCAGGGCCAACTCCCTGCGATGATGTAAATGAAGCTCATGTGTGTATTAGAGGTCGGTGCGGGTTTGCAGATCAGGAACACGGAGACAGCACTCCTGCGTCACACACACACACTCGGTGTGCACAGACACATGAACGGACGAGTGTGAGACACACACACGCTCGAGGTGTGCTAGAGCTGACCTTAATAATGACAGAGTTAATGTGTGACACACTGCGTCAGCTAACCCTCATCAGCAGACTGGAGATCAGTGTTGGGTCAGGGTGACGGTCAGTCGGATATAGCGTCAATATAAAGCGTCATATGTCCAGCAGACGGAACAGTTCGTCGAATGACTAAAGTGGACCATCGATATAAAGTGTCACTGTAAAAGCAGATTACGGGACCTTTATTTTAAAAGAATTGGGACTTTTCATTTAAAGTCAAACCAAAATTTATTCAGACTCCTTCAACTTTTCTTACGTGAACAGTTTATTCGCTATAGTTTATAAAATTGTAATGAAATTTAACAATAACTAAGTGGATATTTGACTGGTTTTGTCCGTCCTTCTGTTCGACTAAATTTAACTCCACAATTAGATAATTTTGGTTTGACTGTATCAGAGAATGTCTAATTGAAGAGAATTGGCACTGGCCGGTTACTTCCGGGTTCTGGACCGGCTGCAGTAACGCGTCTCTGTCCATGCGGGGGCGCTGCGGTCGAGTGCAGAATGAATGGGAGTCAATGAGGTTTAATTCATCCCCAGAAATCCACTTTTCTCAGGATAGTCAAGTAATTTGAAAGTTGCATTCAAAAGACAGGGCTAAGAAAATACACTCAGCTGAAAATTGCATTTTTAAGTTCACTCATCTGTTCTAAAAATCCGTTCAAAAATGTGATGACGTCACACAATAGCAGAATGCTAGCGTAATCCGGCCAACAACGGCCTAACCTGTAAGACATCGAAAGGACATAAGTACTCGTTCATTCGACTTTTGGCCTATAATCTATAGTGAAGTTGCGGAATCAACAATAAAATCTGTTGATTTAATGACAAGCAGGTGAAAGAGACACATTTAGCCGTTTAGCCCCATAGACTCCCATTCATTCTGCTCTCGCCCGCGATCACCCCCAGTGGAATTCTAAGGGAACTGCAACCAAGATGATCCACAACGGGGCTAACAGGAAGTGCCAAGGCTCTCCGTTAGACGGGCTCTGACTCTATCTTGTTTTTGCCCATGTCAACAGTTAGCATACAGTTTGGATTAGCGGTGTAGTTCTGTTCTGGGCAGCGATAACTCTCCTTAGGGTGAACAGAACATTACCAACATGAATGTATAGCAGATATTATTCATTCATTTACATTCAAGTACAAGATAATTTGGGAATTTCGAATTAGGAAAATACCGAAGCCTGACAGACAGGAGGAGCTGGGGAGGGAGGAGGGCAATCGCTCCTGGGAAACGCCATCGCTGGCGATAATACACACATGAGGACCGTGATGGACGTCCTGTCTACAGGTAGAGGATCAGCTGACGAGAGCATGACTGACGTGATCGGCCAGAACTGAGTGACTAAAGACGGAAGAATCATCTTTGAATCATTGAAACGGATGTGTGTGTGTGTGTGTGTGTGTGTGTGTGTGTGTTTCTGACTGTGATGTTCTGTGCTTTCGCAGGTGACATCAGATTCCCATCCACAGTCATGTGGTGATACGGTGTCTCTCTCTCTCTCTCTCTCTCTCACACACACACACATCATGGCGCACCCGTACGACCCCTGGTTGCGCGCCGGGCCGCCGCAGGACGAGGTGAGCGTGTCTGGCTGGTGGGACGTGCACGCTGGAGCCGCGGCGGGTTGGATGGACCTCCAGGGGGCGGGGCCAGGGCAGGGCGGGGCCATGGGCTCCTACACGACCGACCCTCAGATGTGCTGCCTGCCTCCCTCCGGCTCCGCCCACTCCGGCTCCGCCCACTCCGGCCTGCACTTCCCGCCGGAGGGCTTCAAGATGGAGCCGCTGACGCAGGATCTGCTGCCGCTCCCGCAGGCCTCGTCGTCATCGTACTCCCCCGAGGAGCCGCAGGACGCCGCCGGTTCCTCCGCTCGGCCCAGATCGCAGCGGCGCGCGGGCGGGCGCGCCCCCGGTCAGGCCTCCTGCCGCTGCCCCAACTGCCTGAGCGCCGAGTCCCTGGGCAGCGGCGGCGGCGGAGACAAGCGCAAGCACCTGCACAACTGCCACATCCCCGGCTGCGGGAAGGCGTACGTCAAGACGTCGCACCTCAAAGCGCACCTGCGCTGGCACAGCGGCGACCGGCCCTTCGTCTGCAACTGGCTGTTCTGCGGCAAACGCTTCACCCGCTCGGACGAGCTGCAGCGCCACCTGCAGACGCACACCGGCGCCAAGCGCTTCGGCTGCAGCTCGTGCCCGCGCGTCTTCCTGCGCGCCGACCACCTAGCCAAACACGTGCGCGTGCACGAGACGCCGTGCCAACCGGCCGAAGACCCTCACCCGGCGACGGGGAGCGGCGCCAGCGCGACGTCACTGCTCAGAGTCAAGACGGAGTCAGAGGCCGGCGGCGGCGACGACACACCCAATGGCTAATGATAAACCAGACTCGCGGAAACAGAAAACGACTGACACGAACTATACTCCAATCTGTAAATGACCTGTAGAAGGTGGCATTATCATGTAACGCGTCACATAATGCTTTTATTTCTTCAGTTTTATTTATATTTGTACATTTTGTGTTTCACTCTCTGTTGATTAACTTAAAGATGGTGTGTGTGTGTGTGTGTGTGTGTTACTGTAATCTTGAGTTTTGTAGTGAGGATATGTAATTAGTTTGAATAAATATAAGCCTTTTGATAATTTTTCACGTCTTTTGAAAGTGCCATTAAAGCATCAAACAATAAACAGATTAGGCAAAATCTGATTCAATTAACTAATTTATTATACTATGATTGATTGTTTTTTTCCCTTGATCTTGATATTCTGTGCAAAGGTTATACTTACAGAACACTTTGATTTGAGATTAAAGTAACAAAAAAATTATAAAAATTAATTATACAGTATATCATAAACGGGTTATTTAAATAAAGCACAAGTTAAGTCAGTATGCACAAGACGGAAAACATCATCTCACAACCCCAGTTTAAAGTCTCCTTCAAAATGACCAAACTCAGATTCTTTTGTTTTCCTGAATTTAATGAGAACCACCATCATATCTTCATTCCCGTCAGGATGTTTTCGGTTATAAGCACTCTACACTCAGTGCTGAACCGTGTCTCCTCCGAAAGTTCCATGTGTGGGAGATGATCCATAAAAAGCTGGGCTTGATCTGTGTGGACCTCCTCTGATCGACAGTGCAGGTCCAGGCTCTCGTGCGGACGGGAGGTAGATCCTTCAGGTTCAGAAAGACTGAATGATCCTTGCTGTAATGCACACGGTCCATCAGTTGATGATTATTTTCCTGCATCGTCTCTTTTTCCTGATTTTAGAGACTGTACCGGCCAACAGAGTCCAGAGAGACTCTCACAAATGAGTTTGATGACATGGGAGGGAAAACTGTGCATCAAATGTTTGTAAAACTTGTAAACAAAGGCAATCTAAGTGGTGGGGCTGGTAAGCATACAACATATCATTTCCAGTAAAAACACGAAGAGAAAATCCCAAAATAGTCAAGGGTACATATGTTCACAGAGGTGTAGTGGTAAAAAAAGAGGTGGGTAAACTATAAATTCTGGTGGACCACGATGTGGTCAACAGGTAAGGTGAGCCACTGCCTACAGGTGTGTGTGTATCCTGATAACATAGCTATAGGGAGGCCTCGACATTAACCTTTTCATACGCTTGTCTTTTGGACAAGTAAATCTGCCATTCATTTGTCTGAGTAAAAAAGTTGCTTGTCCGGATTTTTTATTTTTATTTTGTGTGTGTTCATTTATTTTGAAACAATATTCTCATCAGTGTTCAATCAGCTTTAATATTTAAATCACATTATTTGAATATCTGCACCTTTAAAGGGCATCCCCTCACCCAATATTGTTGAATGTATGCTTCATCTTCCATTCTAAATGGTTAAATTTGATTAATAAATTCAATTATTTCAAATAATAAGACACTATAGGCTGTTACCCTAGGGGCTGATCAAATTAAATCATTTAAACTGAAACATTACAATTGCATAAAATAATATTATGAAATTTATTTAAATTTACAAATAAACTTGGAGAGAATTATGCTACTTTTAAACATTTAACACTAAACGGCCAGTAGGTGGCGGCAGGCGATCGTCTTAATGAGTGAGTCATTGATTCATTCATTCAAACGATTCGTTCAAACGGCTGATCATTCAAGAATGAGACCCAGAGTCGGCGCCAGAGCAGATCAACTGGAGGGGCATGTGGCATCCGCGGGGGGGCACTGTCGTTTAAGATTTTTTTTTTTTTTTTTGCTAACACAGCAGAAATGCTTTAAAAACGAAATAGGCTACGTTTTTTTATTTATTATTATTATTTGTTAATTGCGAATTTGTGGCTACTTTACAAATAAATAATTTTACACACATTTTTTTTATTTATTTATTTAAAAGATACATAACTGTGTCCATGGCAATGCTCTGTTTTTAATGGGAACGGTGTGCGGTCAGTTATCAAGAAATTATACATTAGAATTCATGTAATAAGCCCATTTATCTTACATTCAGCCAAGTATAACACACAAATGCAGATAGACCCAGCAAACATTCAACAATTCACCTGCTAAGCAACTTAGGCCTTATCATGAAAGCCAGGGCTGGCTTCAGTAAGTGAAATGAACCAACGACTTACTCTCAAAAGAGTTGCAGGCGACGAGTGTTGCTGCTGAACCGTCTAAGTACTCTGTCCTTCCATTCATTTGTGCATTTGCGTGTCAAGTCTTTCTCGAAAGCAAGCTGCACCAATCTGGCTTTTCTTTCGTGTAGCATTGTGCGTCTGTGTTCCGAAAAAACATTTTTCAGAGTGGAGAATGAATTCTCACACATTGCTGTGGATGCGCCAAATGTTAAGGCATGTTTAAAAGCAGTCAGCACACTGGGCATGGCGATCAGATGGTTGTGGTACGTTGAGATTATGTGCTGTATGGTCCAGTCCCCCTGCATTGCTTGCTTTTGTGACATTAAAAACTCTTTAGCAACTTCAAACTCAGCGTCAATCATTATGGTTTGTGACAGGTCGAGAATATGCTTCACAGCTTTCACATCAAGGAAGTTATCGGCCTCTGGATTTAGTGCTGCAAGTGCACTTGCCAGTTGTGAGTTGCGCTCGCTGAATCTACGCTCCAGTTCCCCAACTACCGAATCAATAGTGTTGAAGTACAATCTCCGAAGTTCAGTTTCGAAGTCATCATCACCTCTGTGTGCTCCTGTAGGCCCTGTAACGATGTAACCATCCATCCGTGTGCTCTCTATGCGCCTCCGTTTGGGTCCGGGTCTCGGTGACTCGCTGGTGGGCGTGGCAGTATCCAGCATCTGCTTAAACTCGTCATCACAACGGAGTTTTTTAACACATGCTGTTGCACTCGCCACAACATTCAAACCTGTCAATAAGTCAGTGTCCTCTCTCTGGAGAAGCTTGTTCGGTGGGTCCAATAGAGAAAGGACTCGGTGGGTTAGGTTGGCAAGGAACATGAAACTTGGCTCAGATATCTCGCGCAGCAGGCCTGTAGCTTCCATTCTCGTCTCTGCCCCATAGTTCAGCACAGTATCAGCATCGGTCAGAATCGCTTTTATGTCATTAAATGACTTAAGAATGACTGAGACAGTGGCAAGATGCCCTGTCCATCTCTGTGTCAGAAGACGTTTAAGATGATCGCCTTTATAATGCATAGCAACCGTTGGCTTTCTACAGAACTTGTAAAGGGAATCGCACACTTCAAAAAAGTCCAAAAGTGCGGTCTCTGCAGACATGGCATGAACCACGACCAAATGCAACTGATGGTTGAGGCAGTGCACATACGGTATCTCACGTCCAAGTCTGTCTTGTAGAATTTTCTGAACACCACCACGTTTCCCCGACATAAGCGCAGCTCCATCATATACCTGACTCAGAATTTTTGAGCTATCCAGTCCAACCTTGTTAAGCTCAGTCAGAACGGTGTCAGTTAATGTCTGTGCGTCACCTTTCTGAGCCGTAGAGATGCACAGTAGACGCTCTGTAACTTCGTAAGACTCATTCACAAATCGAAGCACAATCGATATATTTTCACATCCTGTGGGATCACGCGTCCCATCAACTTTCAAAGTGTAAAAGGAGTCACCAACTTCCTCCACGATAGCCTCTGTCACCACACTACTGAGTGTTTTTATTAGTTCATTTTGCATATCATGACAGGTGTAAGTGGCATTGCGAGGGATCGTCTTCACCACATTTGCCAATTCAGGATCCTTTTGGATGGTGTAAAAAAGCATGGAAAGGAAAAGTCCAGACCCCCCCTCCGACATGTCATCAAAAGCGTCAATCTTTCCCCGTAGTGGCAACTGGTTTTCAACCAAGAACCCAACCACATCTATAAGTGAGGACACATAATACCGGTTTTTCCTTAGTTGATCTGCATTGACAAGGGTTGATACCTCATTCCCCGTCTTGCGACGCATCTCCCTCTCCTTCCACATTGCATAACAAGACATGTGGTCCTTTGAATTTTCATGTTTATGAAATCCACGGTCTTTGGCCATAGCGTGTTTCCAGTTACGATAGCCCACACTCGCGAAGGCATCCAATGTTCCAGATTTTCTAGTAATGCTGAACATCCGACAGCAAAAACAAAATGCTGCGTCTGCCTTGACACTGTACTCCAACCACTCTCTGTCGTGATACCATTTATCAACGAATGATCGCCCCTTACCACTGTAAACCGTTATAGGATACTGTTTTAACACAATTTGGACAGGGCTGTCAGTCCCGATATCATCAACCGCTGTCCGCTGACTTGGAGGGTTTTTAGATTGTTGCTCTATTGCTGCGTTAACATTAGTTACCGTTAAGTCTGTTGACGCTGGTGGTTGTCCGGAGCTAGCATCAGATGAAAGGCCAGCACGGCTTTCAGAGACAGTGCTGCTGGTGATGGTGGCCGGAGTGTCCGAGTCTGCTGATGGAAGAGGCTTAGCAGGACAAAACCATTTTCGTAAATCCATTTTTTTCGTTTATTAGGCCCGGGTAACAGTTAGCCGCTAGCTGTATGACGGAAAACTGTTTTCGATTTAAACAACAACTTTTGCGCGCTGCAAATCAAATGTAACAATTTTACTCAGCGACCAATAAGGATTGACCAATGATGACCCTAGTCAATAGTCATGAACAACCAAAATTATTTATTTTGAAATCATTTCATTTTATTTCATTTAGGTTAAAGTTTGTACATTTAATATTGAAAAAAAAATGACTAAAAGGGATAATTTTTTGGGACACGCCATTCAAAGTGCTCGTTCGTTGACTGCGATCTGTGGTGCTCCTGATAGTGTTCTCATGCTCGCGCTGCCACAAGAAATATCTTCACATGGACGCGCGCTTGATCGGTTGCGGAAAAATCTCTATTCGTACCGGTGAAATGACAAAGTAAAATGCACTCAAACATGTCCCTGACAACCACTGATAAACATAATCGGTTTTAATGAGGGGGAAAAAAATCATTATGCGAGAGTTGGTTTCGAACCCAGAATCTTTTGCATGCGGGTCTGAGTTTCTACCACTGGACCATTGAAGATTATGATAAATTTTTTCCGATTAGATATATTATATAATATATGTAACGTTATTTCTCATTATTAGATCTCATTGTACAACACCTTAAACACAATGTACTATTTAAATAGGTTGCTGGACATTTGGTGTTGTATAGCCTACATCTGATTTATAATTTAGCATTGTATTAGAAACTCTGTAGGAGGGGCATCAATGAGCGCTAGGGGGGGCACGGCCCCCGAATGCCCCACCATAGCGCCGACCTTGATGAGACCGATGTTTATGAATGGGTCTTTGAATCTTTGACTCAATCGGTTCGTTCAAACGGCTGAATCATTCAGTAATGAAAACAGGTGGTTGAGTGTTCCTGTGAGATGTGCCGTGGTTCTGCTGTGAACTATTTTCGCTGCTGAAACGGAACAAAAACAGCCAATATTGCATCTAAAATGTAAGTGATTTAAGTTTTTACTGTTTATTGAACTGTTGTAGGAAATCAATGTTTGACTTCAAAAACGCAACGTTTGATGAGAAAGAAAAAAATTGAACCTGTAACCTCCGACACGCTTGGCAAAAGATCTACACTACACCATTAATAACAAACCTTTGCGGATCGATGCATTTATTTACATGTCTCTTTTCCTTTTCTAGTCTCTTCCGACCGCGTTTCCTTTGCTTTTTTTCCAGCGTCGAGTGTTACGAGTATGACGTCGTTACCGTTATGTTTGGGGTCATTGATGTTTTCCCCTCCCCAATGCACAGGACTAGTCTCTCGCAGTACTACAGATATGGGCTGCGTTCCAAACCGCATACTCAATGAGTAGGTACTTAATTTCAATAAGTACTTACTCATCGAGCGCTAAAAGAGTAGGTACTTTATAGCCAAATCTCGTTGAGTATGAATGCGAACCGGTTATCTGCCATGTTGACGTTATCATGTGACCTACGACGCGTTATCTCAAGCGCAACACCATAAAATATATGAACGATACGTTTAATTCATCTATCGATAAATATCTTGATATTGATTAAACTTGCTCATTTTGTTGTGGTATTGTTGAAGAAACAGCTGCCCATTTATTTTGTGAATACATTTGGGTTGATTTAAGTTATTATAAACCCTAGGCTACTAATGTGACCAACAGTGTTATTCTTATAACGATATTTTTTAAGAAACCCCAAAATCGTCATCTCTTGATTATGTTGTTAATTTCTTTATTTTATACCCAAAAAGTTTCTCCTTTAAGTTTTCCTTTTTCTTAATGAATTTACCTCGTTTCATCACACAGACCTATAACAACTTTTTTATGTATTATGAAGAACTATAATGAAGATATTTAGCCTTTTTTATTGTTCTTTTTTCCTGTGTATAAATATAATTTTATGTCATATTGTGAAGTACACAAACCAATGATCTTTATATTTTCTGTTTTGTCATTATGATTGTTACATAAACTATAGTATCTTTCCATGATCTTGCATGTAATAAGTTTAAATTATATGAGCGACAGGTGCACTAACACTTCATAACATTACAGCAGATCCTAGAACAGTTTTCCTCTGCGTTTGTAATGTTTGCACAAAGGAGCCAGGCAGCTGCTCGAAGATCTCTTTTGGAGAAAACTGTTAAACATTGCTGATCTCCGCGATGTTGATATTAACGTATCCTCGCTCGCGTGGCATCCTGGGATAGATGAGTATCATGAGTACCCATGGAAAAGCACTCAAAAATCTGGGCGGAAGCAGTAAACCATCCGGGAACTTCTCCCCTACTCTTTTTATGAAAACTGATGTTTCGAACGTACTGCTTCCTTCACGTACTGTTTTCGCCTACTATATAGTAGGAAAGTAGGCATATTGGAACGCACTTAAGTCCGAATCTCGCGACAATTATTACGTCACCCAGGTAATTCTCGCCTACTCTTTTGGATTCATTCATACTTTTTTTGCTCGCCTACTCTTTTTCCCATACTAAATAGTAGGGAAGTATGCGGTTTGGAACGCAGCCATGGTTCTGTTTGGTTAGAGCCCTAAAACAGAGGGACTTTTTTTGGAAATGATATTGAATATGTAAAATTACAATGAACATTATAAATTCAAATTATAACATGTTATAATGACCTCAATATAACAACCAAAACAAATGTGTGTGAAATTTTAATATTTCTTCTGTTTTATTATACAACTAAAAAAGACTGACCCCAAGGAACACTGATGCTACAAAATTTGTACAGGACTTTGTAAAAATATTAGCAGGTTAATTTTATGTTTACAACGTTGTCCCCATTAAATTAGGAAATGTCATTAAATTTGAAGCAAAAAATAAATAAAATTATGTTTTTACAGACGTTAATCATTGAATGGGGTCAAATTGACCCCAAGTATAATAGGACGGTTAAGGAGCGGGCTCTGGATAAACCCTCTGGATCTCCCCCCCCCCCCCTTTATTTAATTATAGAACAATCTGGTACACTCTAAAAAATGCCGGGTTGTTCCAAATATGGACAAACCCAAATGTTGGGTTAAACTTTTTATTAAAAAGTGTACAGTTAAAAGTGAAGTTTTTAACCCAACATTTGGGTTTGTCCATATTTGACCCAAATTTGTCTTATAGCAACCCAGCATTGTTCAGAGTGTGTTTGTACTGTGCTTGAAATGCTTTTCTTAATAAAAAAAAGAAAAAGGAAAGAAAAGAAGATCGTTATACTTCTAAACAAACATTTACTTCATTTACTTGCTGAAAATAAACTGTGGTTTTATTCGTCAGTGTTTAGTGGTTCAGGACCGGGATTCGCCTCGTTCACTCCGTTCTCTTTCTTTGCGCTGTCGTTCTCACTCACTCCTCTGTTTTCGTTAGCACTCGTGTTCATGAGAGGAGAGTCTTCAACCCCAGTCAGATTTTCATCCTCCGAAGGAAACCCTTCAGGACGCGTTCGTTTAAAAAACCCGCACTGGAAACACACATGAACAGATCGGCTTGAGGATTTGAGAGGTGAATGATGACATCAGGTGTGAGGCGATCTGATTGGTTCTTACCCTCAGAAGCAGGATCAATATGATAATGAGCAGGATGACCCCGCCCCCTGCGCCAGTGCACACGATCAGCATCAGACTGGGTGGAACGACAAACTCCGCCCTCACTGCAATCTGACCGAGAGAAACTCATCACAACCAACTCCACTAACGCTGGTCATCTTTGAATGCTGAAGGAGTGAGATGAGGGTACCTGTGATCTGTGAGGGTCGTCCTGCAGAGTGAAGGAGAGATAGTTAGAAATATGACGGAACCGTGTCTGTATCTGTAATACCGTAAGACTGACGTCCGTCATGGCCGACACTGACAGTCACACGCTGATCAGCACAGGATCAACACCAGTTACGGCAAAGCTACGGGTTTCTTTCACTCATCACCTTCAGGCCGGTGGAGGTCTGGTTGTAGCGGCTTCTGTTGTAGTGAAGCTCGGCACTGATGTTCAAGAACAAATCCTTTCTGAACTCGTGGAAGGAGTATTTCTACAGCAGAAGAAACAGATCTGAGTTCAGAGTTACTCCATCTTTAACTGGTGTGTGTTTGTGTGTGTTCGTCACTCACGCTCTCGTATTCCGTCACGTTCCGGAGAGCCGCGTCTGCCGTCAGGTTGAAGTGAACGGCTGAAGATTTCTGCAGATCAAACTGAACACACTCGAACCTCCCGCAGTGACGACCGTCCTGACACATCAACACAACACTGAGAACTGAACACCCACACCAATAAACCAGAGGATCGACTGGACTAAACAGCCGGAGAGGGCCTTACTGGGATCTTAAATGGATCGTTCAGCTAAAAATGATCATTCAGCGTTTATTCAGCCTCATGTTGATTGAAACATATTGTTTTTTAAATAACATTTCTAATCAGTTTTCTCCAGTCAGCATCCCAGATAGATTAGAAGAACTCGACGTGTCAACAGAAACTATTGTTCCCTTTTGAGAACGGTCGCTTCGTATTGCGTAGCTACTGTATATGCTGTGGGGAAACTCCTTTTCCTCGAATTCTGAAGCTTAAAATGTAAAACACAGTGAGTGTCTGGCTCACCCATTGGCTGTGCTGCGGTAACAGCACATCCAATGGCGCGGGCGGCTCCAGCGTGAGCTATCATAACGTCATACACGTCAGATCCCGCCACAAGGGGCCATAGCCTATAAAAGCCCCCGAAATTATAGCAGGTTACATCGACTGAAGCGACACACTGCCATGATACTCAACGCAACGGCTACGCAATACTCGTTCCATTACTCTCAGGTAACCGAGGGTACGTTAGTAACCAAGCAGTTCCCTTTCGAGAACGGTCACTTCGTATTGAGTAGCTATACCCAGTGGGGACGCCATGTAAAGCGCCGCACCGAGTCGAAGAGTGATGGCGGAAAAGTTTCCAATTCCTCGGTTAACCGATAGAATTAATTATAGAATAATATAGATCAGCGGCACACAACTGACCACAACATTATTTTAAATAGACTAGAAAATGATGTTGGCATTAGTGGAACTGCACTAGCATGGTTTAAATCAGTGTGTATCAGTAAATGAAGAGACGTCTTATCCATCACAAGTTCAGTATGGCGTCCCACAAGGCTCAGTACGAGGACCGCTGCTGTTCCTCTGTACATGCTGTCATTAGGAGACATGGAATTAGCTTTCACTGTTATGATGATGATGATACTCAGTGAAATTTACCAAATCACAAAATGAATAAATAAAGGTGACTTGACTTGACATGAGAGTGAGTCAATGACTGAATGATCATGTTTTGGGTGAACAGCAGCTGTAAAAGGGTCTCTGATCTCTTACCTGCGGCTGGATGAATACACACGGCACTGAGTTCTGTAGAGAAGAACAGAAGATGTTTATTCAGCAGAACACATGCTGGTTTGATGGTATGAGCTGATGAACGAGTGACGCACCTCCTGCATCCTGAAGTTCTGAGGGGTTAAAAACACATGTGCAGTTTGACAGGGCAGGGTGAGCTTGAGCGACACCGGCAGACCTTTAACACCCAGATTCTCCACCTGTGGACACAAACACACACACACACACCAATCTGATCCCATCAAGCCCAAAAACAACACGATGAAGCTGTAGATGTGTGTTTGACTCTCTGACCTTGTAGACGATGTTGAGAGCTTTTGGACCTCTGTCCTCCAGAGAGAAGTTCAGATACGTCACAGAGACTTCAGCCGCTCTGACAAACACACAATAACTCAATAACTTCTCAGTCAATCATACGTACAAGTTCATCTGTCATTTTAATGTAATGTTAATGTCCCAGTGTATTCATTTTCCAATCAGAAAGACATTTAGATATTCAGAAACGGAAGAGAAGTTGAATAAATGTCGCTCACAGACTGATCGCCAGATCAACGGCGAACTGAACCGGGACGCTCTTCCTCACCGTTGTGTGGTTGTTTCCATTATTATCACTGAACAAACATACAGAATTTACTCATGAATGAACATGAAGTCATTCTTCAGGAAGGTCAGTCATTCTGATATGAAACAGCCCTGAAAACAAATAAATCTGTCAAACCTGTTAGCGGTGATCGTCATCTCCATCCAGTCGGACCAGTCGTAATCCCACTTCGCCATACGAAAGGTTGCCAGAAACCGAGTCTAGAAGACAGTAATAATCACAGATGTTGGTAGTATTTCCAAGAGAATGGTTGAAAACATGGTAACACTTTATTTCGATAGTCCACTTTAGACATTATACAAACTATACAGTAAGTAACTTTTCAACCACATGTCAACTAACTCTGTTTATAGTATTAGTAGACTGTCAGCTTAATATCTGCTAACACTTTATTTTGTTGGTCCCATAACAGATATTCAACTGACTATAAGTAACTTGGCGACTACAAGTAAACTATTCTATTAACCCAAAGCCTAACACCTAACCATAACCTAACAGTCTACTGACAGTCTACTACTATGAGAGTTAGTTGCATGTAGTTGAAAAGTTACTTATAATTAGTAGAAAATCTAAAGTGACAATCGAAATAAAGTTTAACCGAAAACATTAACCTCGTAATCATCTCTCACATATTTATGACCTCTATAAGGTAAATAGAGAATGGTAATGTTCGGGGTGAACTGTCCCTTTAAGAGAAGAAGAATCTCCACAGGATCCGTCACTAGATTCACAGGTAATTTACTCATATATTCCTTTATCCACCTTATTCTGCTCTTAACAATGCACGCTGCCATGACGACGACTCCGGTTGCCAACTTCCGGTTCGAGTTTGGTCTGTTTTTTTGCCATGTGTTTTAGATGGTCTCATCCCCACATCGCTAAACTAAATCGAAAAAGAAACATTCACCAAATGTGATTTGATCACGTTATTGTTCATTAAATCACAGATAAAAACAAAATGAAGGGTTTTTTTTCTTCATAACTTCGAAAGGATAGCTGATGCATGACTGCGCGATCTCCCTAATCCAGCTCTGGTCTCCTAGCAACACACCAGCGTTCGAACGGATCGCAGTTTTGAACCAATCAAAGATTAAATGAATAACTCATCAAGACAGACTTGACACTAGCTAATGGTGGATAAGTTTTAGTTTGAAAAAGTATAATCTAAGTTTTTGTTGGGCTGTTGGAAGTAAATGTAAGGATATATTTCTGCCACTGTCCTGTAAATTCATCTCCTCAGTGCTTCTGTGTGTGCATCTGTCGTTACCATGAGGAAAGATACTAGTCTGTCAGTGTGTGTGTGTGTGTGTTTGTGTTACCGTGGTGCCGCTGCGATACACTGGTAGATTGATACTGCAGGTGGTTCTGTTCATAGCACCGCCATCACGATCACCACAGCTGCTTCGAGTCCGGCTGGGCTGTTTGTTGAACACACACACACACACACACACACACACACACACACACACACACACACACACATACAGTTGACAGACAATCACCATCAGATTAGAGAATGTCACTTTTCAGACATTCCACGACCCAAAGAATATCTGGCAACACACAACACACCAATTCAACAAACTCGACAAAGTGTCTGTAGCTGTTGGTCGACGTCTGTGAATTGGACTTTAAACAACACAACATCAATGATTTAGACTAATATTTAGATATTTAGAAACCTCTTTTATATCTTTGATTCTTTGACCTATATTTTTAAAGTAAAGTTAATCTTAATATTTCAGAATGTAGAATTGGCACCGTTTCAGCGTCAAAATTGGAATTTAATTTAATTCTGAATGACACACAACTGTAATATCAGCGTTTTACTGGAAATGAAGTTCTGTCATGAACCTCTAGATGGCGCAGGCTGATTTGAAAGGGATCGCATCATCATCATCTCTTGCATTTCTATAGCTCAGCTGATTGGTTGCTGTTGCATGAGTGGCCAATGAGCTGCGGCTCAATATTCAAACAAACACCAGCTGTGGTGCTGTTAGCTGTTAGCTGTTAGCAATCTGTCACGCGCTTTCACAACGCATCTGAAATCAACATCTAAGATAAGTGCACACTCTTTAACTTCATATCTCTGTGCTAATTGTGTGGTTTGTTTATTAATTCCCAAGTGAGCAATCATAACAGTTTAATCTAAGTGTTTCATTAACAATCTTGTGGAGTGATTTACTTGGCATACAAGCTGCAGCTTTTACTCAGTTGTGTTTATGCCGCAAGCAAGCGGTCTGTTGTGTGTCATTGCTGTGAGGATATGCTGTCTGAGCTATGGATATGAGAATAGGTTCAGGTAATATAAGCATTTGCGCTTTCAGCGGTGTTAACACACCCTACTTTTTGGAGGATAACACATGTATGTTAACACGTGCAGCAGAAGCATGTCGTAAATGCTCACAGCGATGTATTCGCACTAGCAAGTCTTGGTACTTGCTCCCCATTAGTGTAGCAGATCTATTCCACCAGGACCAAATGTGTCGACATCAGGATGTGATTTCCCTCTTCTGGTCAATGTATCCCTGCCTCTGCTTAATTAGTTTTATCAATGCTACCACACTAGTGGCGAGACAGATTACAAAACTAATCACGGGTCAATGAATTGATTAAAGTCAAATTTTTTTTATAAGGCTCTACTATAGCTGCCGCAGCCTCTCTGTAATCACCATTCAACTCAATGTCCCGCCCTCGGCGCTATCTGATTGGTTACACCTCAGGAGTAATAGCCTATCAACACTTGCGCGACGGTTGCCACTGTTGTCTTGGCTTTTGGCTTTCTTAGTTGGGGACATTTAATATTCAACAATATTATTGATCTGTGTTGTATAATTTTCATGTTGTCACTGTGAAGCTGCTTTGATACAATCTGTATTGTAAAAAGCACTATATAAGTAAAGAAGACCTGACTTGACTGGACTATCGCGGATATAGGTACTGCGTTTCAACTGATATTTCGGTTTTAATACCAAAAGCATTTACAGAAGGTTTTTTCAGATTTTGACAGTCCTTAGTTTGACGTGTGGACGGCGGTACCTTAACGGTGTCAAATTTGGAGAGCGAGAGGCCTTCTGGGTAGTGCAGCACTATGCTGGTGTTGAAGGAGTCGTCGCCTGTGTTGGCCAGCCAAACGCCGACAGTGAAATGAGCTTGATTCACCACCAGTAATGTGTCGTTCCTGAAGAACAGAGAATCTTCATCACTTTCTCATGTTTAAGAATGGAAATATTCAGAAGCATTTACAGACATATTTAACATTGGCATCATGTCTGATGGATCGATCAGTGGTTTCTCACGTAAAAGTGAAGTTCAGCTTCAGATCGGCCACACAGCTGTTGTTTGAATTACAGTTCCTTTGAAACGGCACCTAATAACATACAAAACAGAAACTTTCATAGAGCTTTTGAATGTTGCAGAAACTTCATACAGTAAAGCTGAAGGACCTGATGTTTCTAGACAGAGAAATTGTGTATAAATTGTGATGTCAGATAAGCTCACCTCGACATACTCCTCTGTCCTGCTGTGGATGTCAAGGATAGCCGTGGAGTTTTCAGAAAGCGTCTCGGTTTGTGAGAAAGTCATTCGTATCTTCAGCGGAGACACTGTGTCTCTAATGCAGTCCTAAAACAAACACAACACTTGCTGTTAACCCGAAGCTGCTGTGATTGGCTGAAGCTGTGATAGACGAAACGCACTGGCATGAAGATGGGGAAACTGGAACAGGAGATCCCAGAATCCAGCAGGACAAACTGCTGCAGAGTCCTGGACGACGGCTCGCTCTGATCGAAGAATCCTCGATGGAATCCTCTCATCACATCGACATTCAGGTTCAGAGAAATATTCAGGCTCGTCTCGAGAGATCCTGAGAGAGATGAGAGGGGTAAGACTTATGGAGGCCATGCTCTTCATCTGACTGAGACTCTGAGATGTATTTGACGTTACCACTGCTACCGGTCCGCTCGTTCGCCGTGAAACAGGAAGTGAGATTAAATGCATTAAACACTTTGCCACCCGGGCATTCAAAGTCGTTCAGGTTGATTTCTTTGGGACTGAAACTGAGCTGCGCAGATACAGACATCACAGGCCGAGCCCTGAGAAGAGAGAGAAAGGGTAAAGCTAATGGGACAGTGAGACTATCTGGGCCCAGAAAAACTTGACCAACTCAAACTGAGACCTCGTGTTGAGTCTCCAAGAGAATCTTTCCATTATTTTGTAAATGTGTTGTGAAATGTCCTACTTGAGCAGCACGATCCCTCCTTTAGCTCCGATCACGACATCTGTCAGATTATCATCGCTCATGTCCATCTGACCAGACAGAGACACTCCAAACTGCTGCAGACCGGGCAGAACCGAGCGCGCTGGGATCCGCTACACACACACACACACACACACACACACACAGAGATCTACTGTGCTACTGCGGTTCATCATTGTACACGTTTAGTCTGCCATGTCTGTCTGTTTATCTGAGAACATCGGGCTCGTCTGGGATTCTGGGTTAATCTGGGCACAAACACAGAGTTTGGGATTGAGGGAACTGAACTCTCACCTGAGGAGTGTGTTCAGTGTTTATTCCACGTGTCCTGTCACCCAGGTAGATGTAGACGACTCCCTCCCCTTCGTTCTCAAGCGGCGCCCCCACTGCCACATCTGACAGGCCGTCCCCATTCAGGTCCTTTAGAGAAGCCAGAGATGCAGCAAATCTGCCGGTGTTTGTCTCGTTCAGTGTCTTCTGAAAATACTAGAGAGAGAGAGAGAAAAATTCCCTGATGAAAAATTAGGTTCATTCATTGCTAAAGGACAGGATGAATTTTTTAAACTTATTAAATCACCTAAATCAACAACTTGTATGTTAGACCCTAATACCGACTCAACTGGCACCTTCTAACCTATTTCAGGGAGTGCGTTCTCGAGACGCTTGTTTTTTTTTTTGGACAACATTCCTGGAGGGCCACTATCCACAACTAATCAACGTCTTCTGGATTACTAAGCTAAAGGCAGGAGAGTTTTTATCAGGGTTGGAGCTAAACTCTGCCCGACAGTTTCCCTCCAGGACCGAAGTTGCCCATCACTGCACTGGAGTAACGCAATGGTGATGACTAGCAACCTTGAACATAAACCACATGTGTTTCTGTACTTACTAAAGAAGAATCTTGTGAATCTGTCCATACCTCCTCTGATAAAGCGTAGACGTACAGCCTCCCTTCTGCCCTCGGCTGAGACTGGTGAAATAACGGAGCTCCGACCAGAAGGAAATCTGAGTCTCCATCCGAGTCCACATCCAACAGACTCAGAGACGCACCAAAATACGAGCCAATCTGATGCCAAAAATAAATCAAAATGAATGGAATTGCATTCTAGCATATGGTCTTTATTGGCTGTTGTTCACAGAAGAAATATGAAAACAACATGTTCCACTAACACCTCACAGTCAGTCACACAATACTCGAGGTCATCTGAATGTATAATATTCAGAATAACTCATTCAGTTTGCCCTATTTTTATTAAAATATCCTAGATGTATTACTTTAATTCTGTTAAGTTTACTATAATTAAACTATTACAGCTTCTACAGTAAGTGGTTGCTAGGGCATTGCTAAGTGGTTGCTAACTAGCTGCTAGAGTTTTGCTAGGTGATTGCTTGGATGTTCTGGTTAACATGTAGGCTGTTTATAACTGGATTCTAGGGAGTTCCCAGAGCTCTGTAAGGATGTTTATATCTGGTTGCTTTGCAGTTGCTAGGGGGTGGTTACTAGGGTGTTGCAGGAGGTTCATTCATTGCTAAAGGAAAGGATGAATTTGAATAGGGTGTAGGGTGTTGTTGTAGGAAGGAACTAAGTTGTTGGTAGATGGCCAGTGAGGTTTTTTCGATGGTTTTAATGGTTTTGTAAGAGTGTTTCTAAGTGTGGTAGCTACTTCCGTAATAATTTGTAAAGCCCTGCTCTTGCTGATGGAGAGTGTTAATATCGTATCAGAGGGTTCTTCTTCACTAACCTGTTCTCCGGTGATGTTCCTCGTCACTGTCCATGTACTTTCATTCTTGGTGAAGAGGGTCACCAGACCCTTGTGTTCGGCCCGCGGAGCCCCAGAGAACAGAAGAGAGACGCCGCCTCTCATTCCCAGAACAGCAGAGTACCCTGAACATCATCAACATCATTAAAACATGCACAGACACTTCACATCAGACAAGGACGGACTAACAGCTTCAACATACCCATGTACGAGTCTTTACTGACAGATGGATCCTTTATCTCAGTCTCTTTAAATCCAGATCCCAGTCCAGTCACTTCATACAGAGATCCACGCCAGTCATTAGATCCAACCGAACCCACAATCGCAGAGTCCTGAAACAAACGCAACAGTCTTGGCTTCAGTCTTGGCATATTGACTCATTGCAGTCAATAATCACCAGAGATTCTTAAGAGATTCTGCTCTTCCGATCTGGTTGCTTTATGCAATTTCCAGGATTTTGTGTGTGCAGGTTTATATTTGCTACATTAATGTGGTTAGTGGCATTGAGTCTTTGAAAGTTGTCCTGAGTTTTTGTTTAGCAGCAGATCAGCTTACATCAAGTGGGAAACCCAGCATTGATTAATGTGTTTTAAATTTCTATGGTGTATCACCCATTTCTACAGCCGTCACAGAGTCGTAATTGTTCCAGGGCACTTGATACATTCACAACCTACACATTCCCACAATGCACCAACCAGCAGCATTTAATGAGATTCTATAAACTACTTTCATACAATAACATGAACTATTCCTTATAAGAAATAGTATTTTATTTAACTTATATATGACATATTCCTGACCTTGTGGTAGAGGACACTGAATCCACTCTGCGATAACTCTTTCTGTCTGTCTTTGCTGTGTACGTCCTTTGACCCTGAAACCACAGAAGGAAAACTCTTAAATCATCAGTAGATTCTTCTTTAGCTGAATTTCCATTTTCTTTACGCTTGCATTTTACCTTCAATGTTGTAGATCTTATTTTGCAGATTGTCAAGAAGTCCTTCGAGACCTTTGTAGTTTTGAATGTAGAAGGTGTTGCTGTCCCTTGGTTCTGAAGCCAATTCCTTAAGTTTGTCTAAGCTAACACGTCCCACCTGGCAAACACACGTCATTAAGTCGGTCTGTGCAAAAACACTTTGAATAACAATGAATCGAATCAGACCAATATGTTAAACATAATTTATTTATTGAAAGCTGAAGTGTGTCATTGCACAACTAGAGACACCAAATTACACAAATAATGTTTCCACTGTTTCCAGACAGGTTTCTTGAACACTCTCCTAGTTTGCCATTGGTCAGTCAATCAGTTATTCCTGCCCCCAAAAAAGTGTTTGTTTGACCAGCTGACATGTCAGGCAGCTCAAACAAACCACAGAGTCACAGTGTTTCAAGCCTTAATCAAACTATCAGTGACTTCATGGAACTGACACACCACGAACTAAGCGACAAGCTTGAGCTTTAAGCAAACTCACCCCAATGATGAAGCGGAGGATATTTTGCTCATTGCATCTTTTGAGGATATTATCCTCATCATCATCACTAGGGTCTCCATCTGTGATGATCACCAGGGCTTTCTGAGCGCTGAGATCGGCTCCAGACGACACGGTATTCAGGAGATTCTTTCTGGTGATGTAATGAACCATAAATAATTACATTTACTTTCTTTCAACAATGTGTTTTTAACTTATAATTTATGCAATGACAAAAGTCCAATTCCACTGTGTTTAACAAAAAAGAGGCATCTTTGATTTTCATTTATTGCATGTGTATTTCAATACTGTTTCTGTGTGTACAGTGGGGCCAAAAGTATTTAGTCAGCCACTGATTGTGCAAGTTCTCCTACTTAGAATAATGAGAGAGGTCTGTAATTTTCATCATAGGTTCAACTATGAGAGACAAAATGAGGAAAAAAACTCCAAGAACTCACATTATAGGATTTTTAAAGAATTTATTTGTAAATTATGGTGGAAAATAAGTATTTGGTCACCCACAAACCAGCAAGATTTCTGGCTCTCACAGACCTGTAACTTCTTCTTTAAGAAGCTCTTCTGTCCTTCACTCGTTACCTGTATTATTAGCACCTGTTTGAACCCGTTATCTGTATAAAAGACACCTGTCCACAGCCTCAAACAGGCACACTCCAAACTCAACCAGGGCCAAGACCAAAGAGCTGTCGAAGGACACCACGAAGAAAACTGTAGACCTGCATCAGACTGGGAAGACTGAATCTACAATAGGCAAGCAGCTTGGTGTGGAAAAATCAACTGCGGGACCATTTGTAAGAAAATAGAAGACATACAAGACCGCTGATAATCTCCCTCGATCTGGGGCTCCACACAAGATCTCATCCCGCGGGGTCTAAATGATCATGAGAACGGTGAGCGAAAATCCCAGAACTACACGGAGGGACCTGATGAATGACCTGCAGAGAGCTGGACCAAAGTAACGAAGGCTACCATCAGTAACACACTACACCGAGAGGGACTCTAATCCTGCAGTAACACACTACACCGAGAGGGACTCTAATCCTGCAGTGCCAGGCGTGCCACCCTGCTTAAGCCAGTACATGTCCAGGCCCGTCTGAAGTTTGCCAGAGAGCATATGGATGATCCAGAAGAGGACTGGGAGAATATCATGAGGTCAGATGAAACCAAAATAGAACATTTTCTGGTAAAAACTCTTTGGAGGAAGAAGAATGCAGAGTTGCATCCCAAGAACACCACACCTACTATGAAGCATGGAGGAGGAATCATCATGCTTTGGGGCTGTTTTTCTGCAAAGGGGACAGGAAAACTGATCTGTGTTAAGGGAAGAATGAGCAAGGCCAGGTATTGTGAGATTTTAAGCCAAAATGTCATTTCATCAGTGAGAGCCTTGAAGATGAAACGTGGATGGATCTTCCAGCATGACAATGATGCCAAACACACCGCCCGAGCAACGAAGGAGTGGCTCCATAAAAAGCATTTCAAGGTCCTGGAGTGGTCTAGCCCGTCTCCAGACCTCAACCCCAAAGAACATTTATGGAGTCCGTGCCCATCGACAGCCCCGAAACATCACCGCTCTAGAGGAGATCTGCATGGAGGGATGGGCCGAAACACCAGCTACAGTGTGTGCAAACCTGCTGAAGACTTACAGGAAACGTTTGACCTCTGTCATTGCCAACAAAGGTTATGTTACAAAGTATTTAGTTGAACTTTTGTTATTCACCAAATACTTATTTCCACCATAATTCACAAACAAATTCTTTAAAAATCCTACAATGTGATTTTCCTGGATTTTTTTCTCATTTTGTCTCTCATAGTTGAAGTGTACCTATGCACTTGCGCAATCAGTGGCTGACTAAATACTTTTTGGCCCCACTATAAATTCAGTGAACATTCATAAACATATGAAGGTTTCACTCACAAGACATAGTCGATTGCTCCGTGTGTGTTTGTGAGAGTTTTTATTTGTTCCTCTCTCATGAGTTTGCCTTCAGCGGAGCCGTCCTGATAGTCGTTGAAGTCGAACACAGTTCTGAATGTAGATGAAAACTGGACGGCAGCAAACTGACACACACAACAAGCACACGTGCCGTTAACATCATTAGCAACTATAGACGATGTCAATATTTCCATAGTAATAGTGGTGGATTGATTTACCTTTATGGCTGACTTTGAAAGCTTGCTCATAACATCTTTAATGAATCCCTTGTTCATGTCAAACTCCTGTGTTTTCATACTGCTGGATCCGTCAAAGAGAAACACCAGATTGACTTCTCTCTTCGTGCATTCTGCAGAAATACGACAAGATATGGAAACACATCTGTTACGCCAACTTCTTTTAGCTATCACGTCATAAATTATTAGCACGATATTTACATAATGTCTTTAATCCTGTCTTTAATTGAGTTGTCCATAATCATCACACCAACTGGAATGTTAGTAAGAACCGAACACACGTTTTACAGTTTTAAAGACTGAAAAAGTTCAACTTCATTCAGTGCTAAGTGTCGTTATCCGCTGGTTTCTGTGTCAGACCTTGGTAAGCGGCAGTGAAGTTTGAGACGGCCTGTAATCTGCTGTTGAACTGGTAGCAGACGCCATTCAGATACGAGTTTCCGTCACACTCATGAGGAAGATACGGACTGCAGCTCTGAGGAAGAGACACAATATCTGAAACATCAGGAGGATCAAATCACACAAATTCTTTAACAGTTTCTATAAACTTTTTTTTAAAGTTCCCCTTTTTTTACTTGCCCAAAAATTATAATTCTGTCCTAACTTACTCTCCCTCTGTAAGGCGGGAATGATCAGAGGTGTAAAGTCCAGGGCTCAGAAAGTAAAAGTACTGCCATATGCTTATTCCACCTATGAACTCAGCCGGCTGATTCAACTAATTCACACGGGAAACCAACATCGTTTTCCTGAGGGCTCTACTGCGAGAACAACCTCGGTTGCAACCTTAGAGGTCCTACTACTCTGATTAGGACCTCTTTCCTGAAGCCCTCTTCGCCTGAAGGAGGGTCCTCAGGTCTGGTCAGGGTGTTTTCTCTGTTGCCAGACTCCTGAGGGAGGGGCTCTAGAGGCAACACTCTTCTTTTGTACCTGATGGTACGAAGAGCTCGTTGACGGCTGAGGCTAGCTGCTCGCTAGACCTTCTTTGACTTGGATTTTGAGCGGTGAGGGAGAAATTGCTGGAATGCTGCAGATTGCTTCCTCGCCTCCTGAAACCCATCAACAACCGTATTTACTGTGTCACCGAATAGGCCAGAAAGTGAGAGCGCCACATCCAGGAGAAAAGACTAATCTATTTATTTAATACCAGATAGGTTCAGCCACAGATGTCTCTCCGTGGTTACCAGAGCTGCCATGCATCAGCTGATAGCACGGCCGGCTTCTTCGTAGTCCAGAGAAACAAATCTGTGCCTTTACGCAGCTCCGCCATGTCATTTGTGATGATGCAGTGCGAGTCCCCTCAGTAGGGAACCACATTTTCACATTCAACCTTTGTGCGTTTCTTTAAAGAATGAACGTTTGAATGGGCATGAGCGAGGTAAGTGATGACCGAATTAATTTCAGGGACTGTTTAAGAAGTTTTAGTGAGTACACAATCAGTATAAAAGTAAAGTTCAGTGAACACAAGTACTGAAGAGACTGTGATCAGAAGTGTGACGAGTGAAGGAAGCTGCTGAACTCACAGTCAAGCGTCCGGCAACACCAGACGACACCGCAGAAGACATGCCGAAGAACCGAACGCTCTCTGAGCCTGTCAATCATCACCAGAGAGAGAGAGAGAGAGAGAGAGAGAGAGAGAGACCACTGTATGAGCACTCAAACCACACACAGTCAGATGCAGATGAACAATTAAAGTCAACACAGAGACAGTCAACGACAGTCCATGACAGAGTGTGTGTGTGTGTGTGTGTGTGTGTGTGTGTACTTGTCTACCTATCTAAGAGGGGACTTTGGTGTCGTTACACACTCACCAACAGGGGACCGCCGAGCCAAGTGGGGACATTTTTCAAGTCCCCTGTTGGTTATGCCTTAAAACGTGTTAAAATGAAGTAAAAAACGCTCTGGTGAATTTTTTACAATTTTGACCAAGTGGGGACTTACAAGTGTGTGTGTGTTTAAGCACATACTCAGCAGCGCTCCTGTAGGCTGGAGCAGGAACTGCAGTGGCCCATTAACACACGTCGTTCACACTCCTCTTTTGTCTGAATGGCTGGCTGTCCCAGAGCCTCTGAGACTGTAGAGCTGCTGGTGAACTGGCTGCTTAGTTAAAGTATTTTTCAGTAATTTTAATAACCCCACACTTTTAATAATTAGTTAAGCATTAGTAAATGCTTAACTAATTAAAATACTATTATTAAAACACATTATAGATATGCTTTTAAAACAATATTAAAGAATTTATAGCTTTATAGCTGTATTTAGAAACTGCTGATTATTGTTTTAAAAGCATATCTATAATGTGTTTTAATAATTTTAATTTCATGCTTTATTAATGATCAATTTATGATTTATAAATGAAGTATAGCATAATTTAAATCAGTTATTTAGGAGTTGTCAGTGGTTTATTAGATCACTTAGAAAGTGAGTAAATGATTAATAAACTATTTCAATGTACATTCATACATCTTATTATTCAGACATATAGCAATAGTTACTTAGTGTGTCAATAAATTTTTAACATGTATTTCTACTGTAATCCAGTTAGTTATTTCAAGGTATTTAGAAGTGGTCAGTTTACTAGTTTTTGAGCTCATCTAAAGTGAGGTCCAGTTATGCCTTGTAATGCATTTATAAAAGAGATTTCAAAGGCTCAGTTAAATATTTCTATGTTCTTTTATGCTCAAAGTGTTGTGTTTGTTTGCTTTTTCTGGTTAGAAGAGAACTGAGGATTTAAATCTAATTTATAAATGCTTTACAAGACATAACTATTCCTCACTTTAGATGAGCTGCCAAAAATAGTTAACTGACCAATACTAAATGCATTATAACTACCTGCATTTACTACAATTACTTATACTTAAGTGATCTTATGAATCACTGACAACTCCCAAATAACTGGTTTGTAAATAATATTATTCTTCATTAGGAAATTATAAATTGATCATTAATAAACTATGAAAATACAATCATTAAACACAATATGGGTATGCTTCTAAATAATGAATAAAGCATTTATGCAAGAATAGAGCATTTATAGTTGTATTTATAAACTTCTTATTAATGTCTATTAAATCATTATAAATTACAAAAAAACTCTTTACTAATGATTAACTAATGATTAAATGATTAATAGCATGCGGTTACTATGAAGTGCCTGGCGGCAACAGTCTTATCATTCATAATATTATTTTTTTCTTATTTAACACTCTCTCTTCATAGATACTGTCTATGCTTGGTTAAACCAGGCCCTAACAATTTACTTGCCATTGTTTCTATTCTTAATAATTTTTTCTGTACCTCAGTAGCAATTCCATACCAACAAATTATACAGAATATCATAACACTTTCGATGAAATCCCTGTAAAACATCAGAAGATTTATGTTGTGTACAATACAGGAGAGTTATTGCTTTAAAAAATTAATTCTCTGTTGTGGCTTTATACTTACAGTATATGATTGGTCCACATATCTCATTTAAGCTTACTGTCAAGAACACCAAGATATTAATAATACGACTGATACTGTATTGGCTGCCTATTATTTAAAACATAACTTCTACTCTAATAAAATCAATAGACATGTCCTTTTTTCTTTTGTTTCTAGGATGTTGATGCAGAGATAGTCAGTGTTTGAAATATTGCTAATTTTAAATGCAACCAAACATACGTCATTCAGTACCATCTATCAGGGGACCTTTCCTGAAGGTCAATTCAAAACTTTTAATTGGTTTGCTGTATCTGTTCATTTTTTAAGAAAAGAGTAAATGACATAGAAAATTTTCTTTTAAGGTCTTTTTTCATAATATAACTTCAAATATGCAACAACAACAAAATTGAACATGCCAAGATAGGACCTGCAACTCTGAACGATGCCTACCTATCTAACAGTGGACTTAAACGATGTCTACCTATCTAACAGTGGACTTAAACGATGCCTACCTATCTAACAGTGGACTTAAACAATGTCTACCTATCTAACAGTGGACTTTCATAGCTGGCAATGGAACTGTGTGTGTGTGTGTGTGTGAACAGAGAGGGAAACTGGCAGTGAAGTCTGTCTTCATTTTGTAATATATATATAGTTACATTGTATGTGTGTTAACACAGGCATCAGAGATCACAATATGCTTAGATAAACATATACAATATACAGTTTTTAAAAAAATGATCAAACCGTTAGTTATAAAAAATGTAAAAAATGTTTTGAGTAAAGAGAATTTGAATCTGTTTTTCATACAACGGAGTAAAAAATACAGATGACCTGGCGGCAACAGTTTCGCAAGCAGAGGCGAGAAGATGCCTCTTATCATTCATAATATTATTTTTTTCTTATTTAACACTCTCTCTTCATAGATACTGTCTATGCTTGGTTAAACCAGTCCCTAACAATTTACTTGCCATTGTTATGTGCCATTGCAGACACACACACACCTGTCTATATAACTATTACAGGGGTATCGTTCTACACTGGCCAACGGGGGACTTATGTAACGATGTGTACCTATACAAGAGGGGACTCGTATACCCTCCAATGGAACTGTGTGTATGTCTGTCTTCATTATTATTTTTCTCTCTTCATTGATACTGTCTCTGCTTGGTTATGCTTTAGGGTATATGAAAGAAAATAGCTCTTCAAGGTAACGATTTCAAGTCACTACTTTATACAATGAATAATAATTTTATTAATCAAAATGAACCGGACCCCAGTTGGATGGCTCAGAACGACACCAGTTTGGTTGTTTTCACAAACACACTATAAAGATTTTGGACGTCAATCTTAAAATGTTATGTTGACTTGCTGAACTGAACCACCCGTTGTTAACCAGTCATCATCAGTTAACTGACACAATTTGAAAGTTAGATTAAAATTAAATGGAATTTGAATAAATAAGTGTCTGTGACACATTAATCATGGATTTTTGAAAACGACTGTTCGTGTAGTGTGTAATAAAGTTCTAAGTGAATGAAAACATCCTGCAAAGTTTTATATCTGAAAGTGCACCGTATAAATAAAGTTATTGTCTTTCAAAAGTGAGAGTCGACTGAGTCTATGAAATGAATTGTTTTTGAAACGAGTCATGGCCGTTTCGTAGTGACGTAGATATGAAACATTAGCATATTGACAGTAAACCAGAATAAAGGTGTGTATAGGCCTACTCAAATGAACAAAACTAAAGTGCAAAAAATAGTACAAGCTTTACACAACATCAATTTTTAACTGCAAACATTTCATGTGTTTTGGCCGTTCATTTACAAGGAAATGCAATCTTGGGTCCTGATAAGGCAAGCTTTTGAAACCGATGCCTTTAAAAAATAAATAAACTGTCACCACACTTAAATTCTTAAAGCAAATTTAATCACCAAGCTTTCGGTCCTAAGAAAAACGATGCCTTTGCCATTTGCATGTAAACTAAATAAATATGAATTTATGAAAATGGTACGTCATTCCAACCCTGTCACACTAAATGCGTATCTATAGCACACATTGTGTTTATCATGCAGTTTAAATGTGAAAATAAGTTTTTTGTGCATATGATACACATGGATAGGTTTAGTGGTGGTGTGTGGTACATATGTATTATATGTTTAGGATTAGTGTTGTGGGGTGCATGTGTATTACACGCAATAAAGTGTGAATCATATGCATGTAAAAAATGTGTGGGTCAAAATTGCACAATAAACACAATGCGTGCTATAGAGATGCATATTCATGAGATCAGGCTGGTCATGCACAAGCATATAACATGTTCACATGTGTACTTATGATCACGTGTTCACATGTTCATTAGTATTACGTGTTCGTCGGGGTTATATTTTGACAAAGCCACATCAACTTCTGGCCTGGCTTGCATAATACAGCCCTTTTAGTGTTTATAGAGTTTTTTTGTAAACAATGTTGTAGTCGTATTTGTTTTGTACACAGTTTTGACTGATATGTGTAGTGTATTACTTTAGTTTGAAAATAACTTAAGTTATTTAATTAAAATAATAAGTTATCTTTTTAACTGTCTTTTTAATGGAACAGAAAGGTTATGGTCGAGAGAGGTAATGTCTCCTCTTCTGTCGCTCACTCTCCTGTGGTCTCCCACAAGGGTCCATCTTGGCAGCCTCCCTTTACTCGCTGTACGCTACCATTGGTTTCTGTTTTAAGAAGACATGGTGTTTCCTTCCATTTATGCTGACATCACCCAAATATAAATACTAGGGATGGTAAGATTCACCGATTCGCATCGTCATAAAAGTTAACAATGCAAAGAATCGATTTAATAAATAAGTGTACATCGGATACAAGTTGGCATTTGTAGTGATGCATCGTTTCTAACATTTCTGCATCGGTAGTAAACTATTTATTCATATATAATTATTAGTAGATGCGTTATACTTTTACTATTTAGAAAGTGACCAATCATTCGTGAAAAATATTATGAAACTGCTGTGTTCACGCCGAATGCAGATAGAGCATCTGTAGTGAGTGATTTCCATGTTAAGTCAATGTAAAGACGCGTTGACGCAGGTCTGGAGGTCTTGCGGCGCGACAGACGCGTTTTTTTGCGTCCAGTTTGACTAGATTGATTTCTCCTTTCTGAACTGTTGCTCGAGCATTCACTCATTTGAATACAGTTATGAAAGACCTGTTTGTGAAAGTTGATCATTTATTTTTTTATTATTGTTTATGTTAAAACAGCACCTGCTTTCTGCTCCCTGTTAGCCTAGCTGCTGAAATCACATTAGCCTGCTGGCAAGTTACGGAACTTTTCTTCATTGTTTATCCCTGAGATCCTTAGATTGCTTCACTGTTAACAGTGGACAGGAAAAGAATGTCTGTTTTTATTTAGCCTAATTTGTAGCCTAATCTTTTAGATTTGTGAAAACCAAATCTTTTGTTTGTGAAAGAGCCATGCATTTATAGTCAGATGGCACTTAAGCTACTTTATGATTTGCTGTATGTCTGAACAAAATAAATAAAAGTTAACTATCTATACAATATTGAATTGCATAGCATCAAATTTTTCTCCATTGCATTGAACTGCATTGAATCGCATCCCGTTTAAGTTCATGCTTTTATTACTTCCCGTTCATACTATGGCAACTCATTGTATTGTGGTATTTCCAAGCCACAAATCTCTCGCCGTCTAATTTACAATTATAAAATGATATAACATGATTTGATATTGTATATTAGCAGCAATTACACATTTTCAACTTGAAAGGAACAAAGTGGAGACCCTCTTTTCTGTAATGAAACACAGATCTTATGAGTTCTGGTCTCTCATACATTGGCCAATATGAGTAAAAAAGATTTTTTTTTTGTTTTGTTTTTTTACATCATTACACTTTTCCCCTGACTGACAGGACGCGCTTTTAACCCGATCGTAATCCGTTAACTGACAAGATTAGAATGTTATATTCTAATTAAATTAAATTAGAATATGTATTTCTCAATACTTATCACTTTTTTCAAAACTCTTCACTCCGTTGTCTTAACCCACTTTCAGCTTCACTGCAGTACATTTCACATTCAAAACGCATTAAAACTACCAAAACACATCATGTCTCAAATTAAGTCATTCTTCCAGAACACTATTAAAGGTTTCACCCAACAAACACAATTAAATATACAAAACAATAAAACAATATATTCACTATTTTCTACTGTTCAGAATTCAATGCAGTTTATGTTGACATTAATGTACAAAAGTATTTCCTTTCGTTTAGATGGTGATGGAAAAAAAAGACTAAGACTTGTGTAGCATTTTAGTTGCATCTTAATTTTCCGATTGGTTTTTTTTTTTTTTTTTTTTTTAGATTCAGAATACTTTTGGCTTATTCATTTTTGTGATGATAGGTTACTATAACCGTCTTGGAAATAATATATAAGGATGTGCAAGTTGGCCTGTACGGTAAATCAAGTTATGTTGGTCTTTGTTTTTAATGAGAAATCAATTTATTTAAACTGAAAGATCTCAGTTCAGCTGACAGTCACAGACATTTGCAAAACTTCTACACTAAAATCATATTAAAATAGATTCAGAATCTAAAAAATTAAATACTATCAACACAATTAGATGTAGCTGAACACATATACAGGTGTTGATCTTTCAGTTTCATCTCTATCTAAGGGCAAACTTGTGGGGTAAATATGTGCTGTAATGTAAATAGTGACCATGTCATATAAACTTCTGTAAACAACAGAAATATTTTTTAATGCTCCTGTTATGTGCGTGTTTTTTAATTTGATAAGTGACAAAGTGTGTTTGTTGGGTGAAACCTGTACTAGTGTTTTGGAAGAATGAGTTGAATGAAGTGTTTTAAGGTAAAACTGTAAATAAGGCCTTAAAACAGCTGTAAACAAGGCCTTATTTATCACTTTATCAGAAGTAGTGATAACACATTTACACAAACACATGTATATCACTGTCTCAGCATAATGAAGCAGACACAGAATGATCATGTCTTTTCCACACAAAATTGAAAATGCGCTCATTTAAATGGTCACCTAAACAGAAACAGTATGGTAACCTCTGCACATTCTGTGTTGTGCCAGTGCTGCAAAAAGGTTCTTTATGAAATAGCAGACACAATACTGCAGATATTTTTTAACTCAATTTCAACTTTTGTGTGCAGTGAAAGTCACAGAGGCAGAACTAAAACTAAATACGTCAAATAAACTCTTTTAAGATATCATTTAAGACTAAGGTATAAATTAATGAACAATTTGACCATAACTCATTACTATCCTTGATATAATTTCATAGAGAGTGGATTGAGTGTGTCTGCACTGAGTGACTGCACTTCCCCCACACGCAATTTACATGTCAATAGAGGAAAAGAGCACTGTCTCTTAGGTGAGAAAACGGCCTAACAACAGTTACCAATGTCCAAGAGTCAGTGGAACTTCTCAAATAAACTAGCATAAACTACAGAAAACCCTGGATTTACCAAATCAAATTTATTTTGTGAAGTTTTCTTTTGAAAAATAATATTTAAAAAAGAACAAGAATGACACTATCTAATTAAATGCAGTTTATGTTACATGATCCATGTTTACAATACTGTACAAAATGATTCCTATATTATTAATTATTCCAGAGTCGATCCAGGACTGATCCAGCAACGGTGCTATCTACTCATTCCCTTGATGTGGTGCACTATATATTTGCAGCACATTTTTCAAATGCTAACAGATGCTAACAGATAAAAACAAAGAAGCCTGATAAAAGCCCATTCAAACCAGAATAATGGCAAACTTTGTGCATTTCTGCAGGAATTATATTTAAAAAATAAAATCTTAGCACAATATTTACAATGAAATTACATTAATGATTACAGTATTTGAAACACAAATACATTTGACACATTTCTCAATGCTAAAGTCACTTTTCAAAGCTCTCTTCACACAGTGATCACAACATCCGTCTCTGTGAGCTGAACTGTGGATCACTGCTTTGAGAGATGACATTTAATGCATTTTGTGCCATTTACATGAATTATTTTCTCACTTAAACACACACACATAACTTTGTTATAAACAGGCTAATCTGCACGTTTACTTACTTTTTAAAACTGTTAAAATGATTATCAAAACCTAACAACACAACAAATTCATAGGACAGATTTGCAACATTTCTACAGTAATATCACATTGAAATATATATTGTGATTCTAAAACAAATCTAATATTATCAAAACAATTAGATGTAACTGAACACTTACACAAGTGTTAGTCTTTCAGTTTCATCACCATCTATACAAAAGAGTAACAGGAATAATAAAATGTAATGTAAGTAATGTAAAAAAAGGGTCATGTAACAAATGGCAGTGAATTATAAAGTAGATAATGTCATTCTTGTTGTGTAAAAACTATTTACCAAATAAAACATTGTGCAATGTTCCTGATTGTATTTTTTGTTTTATGAATGATAAAGTGTGTTTGTTGGGTGAAACCTTTACTAGTGTTCTGGAAGAATGAGTTGATCGAACACATGAATGAAGATCCAGTGTATTTTGAATATGTAAGTATGTAAGTTAGCTGCAATGTATGAGTGAAAATGAAAATGTACCTAAATATTGAGAAATGTGTCCTAGCGACTGTAAAAACATGTAATTTAATTTCTTTTATTTTGGTAAATCCCAGAATTTTCTCTAGTTTATTTGATTATTTCCACAGACTCTTGGACACTGAATACTGTGTGTTAGAGTTGTGTGTCTTTAGGCCGGTTCCTCTATGACACACACACTGTCTTTGAAGCCTTCCTGTATTGACATGCAAATTGTGTGTGGGGGAAGTGCAGTCAGATATTCAATCCACACACTATGAAATGACCTATGTTAGAATATCAAATAGTAATGAGTTATGGTCAAATCATTCAATGATTTATACCTTAGTCTTAAATGATGTCATAAATGATATCTTAAAAGAGTTTATTCGACGTTTTAGGTTTTTAGTTCTGCCTCTGTGACTTTCTCACTGCACACAACACTTAATTGACTTAGTTGATTTGTGGTATTGTGTCTGCTATTTAATAAAGAAACATTTTTGCAGCACTGGCACAACACAAAATGTGCAGAGGTTACCATACAATGTTTCTGTTTAGGTGACCATTTAAATGAGTGCATTTTCAATTTTGTGTGGAGAAGATATGATCATTCTATGTCTGCATCTTTGTGCTGGTGTGGACGACACTAGAGAGACAGTGATATACATGTGTTTGTGTAAATGTGTTATCACTACTTCTGATAAAGTGATAAATAAGGCCTTGTTTACAGCTGTTTTAAGGCCTTATTTACAGTTTTACCTTAAAGACTTCATTCTTGTCTAAAATCAACTCATTCTTCCAAAACACTAGTACAGGTTTCACCCAACAAACACACTTTGTCACTTATCAAATAAAAAAAACACACATAACAGGAGCATTATAAAATATTTCTGTTGTTTACAGAAGTTTATATGACATGGTCACTATTTACATTACAGCACATATAAGTTTGCCCACAAGTTTGTCCTTAGATAGAGATGAAACTGAAAGATCAACACCTGTGTATGTGTTCAGCTACATCTAATTGTGTTGATAGTATTTAATTTTGTAGATTCTGAATCTATTTTAATATGATTTTAGTGTAGAAGTTTTGCAAATGTCTGTGACTGTCAGCTGAACTGAGATCTTTCAGTTTAAATGAATTGATTTCTCATTAAAAACAAAGACCAACAGAACTTGATTTACCGTACAGGCCAACTTGCACATGCTTATTATTTCCAAGACGGTTATAGTAACCTATCACCACAAAAATGAATAAGCCAAAATTATTCTGAATTTAAAAAAAAAACAATCATAAAATTAAGATGTAACTAAACAGCTACACAAGTCTTAGTCTTTTTTTTCCATCACCATCTAAACGAAAGGAAATACTTTTGTACATTAATGTCAACATAAACTGCATTGAATTCTGAACAGTAGAAAATAGTGAATATATTGTTTTATTGTTTTGTATATTTAATTGTGTTTGTTGGGTGAAACCTTTAATAGTGTTCTGGAAGAATGACTTAATTTGAGACATGATGTGTTTTGGTAGTTTTAATGCGTTTTGAATGTGAAATGTACTGCAGTGAAGCTGAAAGTGGGTTAAGACAACGGAGTGAAGAGTTTTGAAAAAAGTGATAAGTATTGAGAAATACATATTCTTGTTTAATTTAATTAGAATATAACATTCTAATCTTGTCAGTTAACGGAGTGGGTAACACTTTATTTGAAGGGGTGTGCACAAGACTGACATGACACTGTCATAAACATGACATAACACCTGTCATGAACATGAAGTAGTCTCTATGAATGTTTATTATGACTGTTGTCATTAAGTGTCATTCGGTAAATTATGACACTTTTAATGCAAAGTTGACATTGTTTAAATTGTCTTTGTTATGACAACTTGACATTAACAAAGACAAAAAATGTCTTTTTTATGACAACTTGACATTAACAAAGACAAAAAAATGTCTTGATTATGACAACTTGACATTAACAAACACAGAAATGTCTTTGTCATGACAACTTGACATTAACCAAGAAATCATAACCTGTCAACCTGACATCTTTATAACTAGTCCAACGTGTTCCACTTTACTTGAGGTAAGGGGAAATATTAATGACACTGTTTTTTGACAGCATTTGACAGTGTAATAACCCTTAATGACATCTTTATAACTAGTACAATGTGTTCCACTTTACTTGAGAAAAAGTAAAATATTCATGACAGAGTTATGGTGTCATGACGCCCAAAGTCAAAACCAAACACATATGACAGGGTAATGTAATGTTAACGCAAAGCTAAATAACTTCTTTAAGTTTGATAATTAGACCTGTTATGACATATTTGTGACAGGTTATGATTTCTTGGTTAATGTGAAGTTGTCATAATCAAGATATTTTTGTCTTTGTTAATGTCAAGTTGTCATAACAAAGACATTTTAAACAATGTCAACTTTGCATTAGAAGTGTCATAATTTACCGAATGACACTTAATGACAAAAGTCATAAACATTCATAAAGACTCCTTCATGTTCATGACAGGTGTTATGTCATTTTTATGACAGTGTCATGTCAGTCTTATGCACACCCCTTCAAATAAAGTGTTACCACGGAGTATGATCGGGTTAAAAGCACGTCCTGTCAGTCAGGGGAAAAGTGTAATGATGTAAAAAAAACAAAAAACAAATCTTTTTTACTCATATTGGCCAATGTATGAGAGACCAGAACTCATAAGATCTGTGTTTCATTACAGAAAAGAGGGTCTCCACTCCAGTTCCTTTCAAGTTGAAAATGTGTAATTGCTGCTAATATACAATATCAAATCATGTTATATCATTTTATAATTGTAAATTAGACGGCGAGAGATTTGTGGCTTGGAAATACCACAATACAATGAGTTTCCGTAGTCTAAACGAGAAGTAATAAAAGCATGAACTTAAACGGGATGCGATTCAATGCAGTTCAATGCAATGGAGAAAGATATGATGCTCTGCAATTCAATATTGTATAGATAGTTAACTTTTATTTATTTTGTTCAGACATACAGCAAATCATAAAGTAGCTTAAGTGCCATCTGACTATAAATGCATGGCTCTTTCACAAACAAAAGATTTGGTTTTCACAAATCTAAAAGATTAGGCTAAAAATTAGGCTAAATAAAAATAAAATAAAAAATAGATAAAAATGGGCTAAATAAAATGTTTTCAATTTCAATGAACTTAAAGTTTTAAGACAACCAGGTAACTTCATTTTTAAGTTAAACCAACAATAGTTGTTTTACAGTGTACACATATCAGTCAAAACTGCATGTAAAATGTAAAACATTGTCAAATAGAACTTCAACATTGTTTACAAACAAACCGTAAAAACCCTAAAAGGGCTGTATTATTGAAGCCAGGCCAGTAGTTGACGTCGCTTTGTCAAAAACTAAACCCCGTGAACACGTAATATTCATGAATGTGTGATCAAAAGTACGCATGTGAACAAGTTATATGCTTGTGCTTGACCAGCCTGATCTCATGAAAATTAATCTCTACAGCACGCATTGTGTTTATTGGGCATTTTTTTAACGTGAAAATTCGTATTTTGCTCACACACCCCACACACCACTAATCCTAAGCAAATATATAATACATGCAAACCCCACACCACTACTAAACCTTCTCTAAACCTCACCATGCATATCATATGCACACAAAACAATACATTTTTGATAACTGATTGTTTGGTCATTCTCTTTCTCTTTTTAATATTATATTGTATATGTTTATCTATGGATATTTTGATCTCTGATGCCTGTGTGAATATATATATATATATATATATATATATATATATATATATATATATATTTCACTGCCACTTCACTTCACTGTTCACACACACACAAAGTCCCCACTCGGTTGGATAGATATCGTTCAAAAAGTTCCCTCTTGGCCAGTGTGGAGCGACACTGCTGTGTTAGTAATATAGACATGTATATGTTAGTAATATAGACGTGTGTGTGTGTGCAATGGCACATAACAACGGCAAGTAAATTGTTAGGGACTGCATAACAAAGCATAAAAGTATATGAAGAGAGAGCGTTAAATAAGAAAAATAATATTATACAAATAATATCATGAATGATAAGCCTCTGCTTTTGAACTGTTGTCGCCCGGCCGTCTGTATTTTTACCCGTTGAATCAAAAACAAATTCAAATGGTCTTTCCTCAAAAAATTTATTTTTTAAAATTTTTGATAACTGATGGTTTGGTCATTCTCTTTCTCTATTTAATATTATATTGTATATGTTAATCTATGCACATTTTAATCTCTGATGCCTCTGTGAATATATATATATATATATATATCATGTATGCAATGTATATAACAGATATATAATTTAACTGTAATGAAGACAGATTTCACTGCCAGTTCACACACACCCAAAGTCCCCACTCGGTTGGATAGATATCGTTCAAAAAGTTCCCTCTTGGCCAGTGTGGAGCGACACTGCTGTGTTAGTAATATAGAAATGTATATGTTAGTAATATAGACGTGTGTGTGTGTGTGTGTGTGTGCAATAGCACATAACAATGGCAAGTAAATTCTTAAATGCAAGAGTTAGAGAGAGAGTCAAATAAGAAAAAATAATACTATAAAACTAATATTATGAATGAAGAGGCGTCTTCTCGCCTCTGCTTTTGAACTGTTGTCGCCCGACCGTCTGTATTTTACCCGTTGAATCAAAAACAGATTCAAATTGTCTTTACTCAAAATATATACTTTTTAAATTATTTAGAACTGATTGTTTGGTCATTCTCTTTCTCTTTTTAATATTATATTGTATATATTTATCCATGCATAAGTTGATCTCTGATACCTGTGTGAATATATATATATATATATATATATATATATATATATAATATGTATATAACAGATATATAATTTAACTGTAATGAAGACAGATTTCACTGCCAGTTCACACACACCCAAAGTCCCCACTCGGTTGGATAGATATCGTTCAAAAAGTTCCCTCTTGGCCAGTGTGGAGCGACACTGCTGTGTTATATGTATATGTTAGTGATATAGACGTGTGTGTGTGTGTGTGCAATAGCATATAACAATGGCAAGTAAATTCTTAAATACAAGAGTTAGAGAGAGAGTTAAATAAGAAAAAATAATACTATAAAACTAATATTATGAATGATAAGAGGCGTCTTCTCGCCTCTGCTTTTAAACTGTTGTCGCCCGACCGTCTGTATTTTACCCGTTGAATCAAAAACAGATTCAAATTGTCTTTACTCAAAATATATACTTTTTTAATTATTTAGAACTGATTGTTTGGTAATTCTCTTTCTCTTTTTAAAATTATATATATATATTTATCCATGCATAAGTTGATCTCTGATACCTGTGTGAATATATATATATATATATATATATATATATATATATATATATATAATGTATATAACAGATATATAATTTAACTGTAATGAAGACAGATATTTCACTGCCAGTTCACACACACCCAAAGTCCCCACTCGGTTGGATAGATATCGTTCAAAAAGTTCCCTCTTGGCCAGTGTGGAGCGACACTGCTGTGTTATAGAAATGTATATGTTAGTAATATAGACGTGTGTGTGTGTGCAATAGCACATAACAATGGCAAGTAAATTCTTAAATACAAGAGTTAGAGAGAGAGTTAAATAAGAAAAAATAATACTATAAAACTAATATTATGAATGATAAGAGGCGTCTTCTCGCCTCTGCTTTTAAACTGTTGTCGCCCGACCGTCTGTATTTTACCCGTTGAATCAAAAACAGATTCAAATTGTCTTTACTCAAAATATATACTTTTTTAATTATTTAGAACTGATTGTTTGATCATTCTCTTTCTCTTTTTAATAGTATATATATATATATATATATATATATATATTTATCCATGCATAAGTTGATCTTTGATACCTGTGAATATATATATATATATATATATATATATATATATATAATGTATATAACAGATATATAATTTAACTGTAATGAAGACAGATATTTCACTGCCAGTTCACACACACCCAAAGTCCCCACTCGGTTGGATAGATATCGTTCAAAAAGTTCCCTCTTGGCCAGTGTGGAGCGACACTACTGTGTTAGTAATATAGATATGTATATGTTAGTAATATAGACGTGTGTGTGCAATGGCATATAACAACGGCAAGTAAATTGTTTAATACAAGTGTTAGAGAGAGAGAGTTAAATAAGAAAAACAAGGTAACACTTTACAATAAGGTTCATTAGTTAACATTAGTTAATGTATTTACTAACATGCACTAACCATGAGCAATACATTTGTTACTGCATTTGTTCATCTTTGTTAATGTTAGCTCATGAAAATACAGCTGTTCATTGTTTGTTCATGTTAGTTCACGGTGCATTAACTAATGTTAACAAGATTTTAATCAAGTATTAGTAAATCTTGAAAATAACATTAATAAAGATTAACAAATGCTGTATATGTGCTATTCATTATTAGTTCATATTAACTAATGTAGTTAACTAATGTTAACTAACGAACCTTATTGTAAAGTGTTACCAAAAACAATATTATGAAAATAATGTTATGAATGATAAGAGGCATCTTCTCATAATCTTATGTGACCGTCTTTATTTTTACCCTCAAACAATTTAATTTTTATAATTATTTTTTGATAACTGATGGTTCGCTTATTTTTTTTTTATTTTACATTGTATATGTTTATCTATACACATTGATATTGTGATCTCTGATGCCTGTTTGAGCATTATATAATGACACACACACACACACATATATATGTGTATAAGTATGTATAAGTTACAAAATGAAGACAAGATTTCACTGCCAGTTCACTTCACTGTTCACACAGACACACAGTTCCATTGCAGGCTATAGGAGTCCCCTGTTGGTAAGGTAGACATCGGCCAGAGTTTCAGGTCCCCACTTGGCATATTTTTTAAAAAATAAAAAAATGCATATTTAAAGTTATATTATGAAAAAAGACCTTAAAAGAGAATTTTGTATGTCATTTTTGTTTCTTCAAAATGACCAGAAACACTAGTCCCCTCTTGGCCAGTGTAGAGCGATAGTCCCCTGTTAGTAATATAGACGTGTATGTGTGTGTGTGTGTGTGATACCTGGCCTGAGCAGAGGTGTGCAGGACTGCAGATCTACTGTGCAACTGTACATTTCACCCGTTGAGTTTCCTTTTAATGGCGCTCCGACGATGATCCTGCAAAAACACACACTCACAATCAATCAGAAAACTCCCTAGAAACCAGTGTGTGTGTGTGTGTGTGTGTGTGTGTGTGTGTGTTTCACTCACTGTTTCCTGTTTTCAAACTCAGACTGATGAACGCTGTAACCAAAGAACTCTTCCGCCGAGCCGTTGAATCTCAGTGGATGTTCAGTGTCGAGATTGAAGGCCTCTGCAAGAGACGCTGGAGAGAGAGAGAGAGAGAGAGAGAGAGAGAGAGAGAGAGGGAGAGAGAGAGAGGGAGAGAGAGAGGGAGAGAGAGACTTGAGACATCAGGAGACGTTCTCTTAAAGATTCACAGAGTTTCTCTTCCTGTTTGATGGTTTCATAAGACGCTGAAACTGCCGAAACTAGAACTAGAACAGAATGACCAGCGCTAACAACACCAACACACTCTGGACACTCAGCCCATCTCACGGACAGAAGTGTGGACACACACACACACACACACACACACACACACACAGCGACAGACAGATATAGGCATCATGTATCTGACTCTGACATTAAATTAAAGGATGGCTACCATCATTGTGCAGCAAATCGTGTGTGTGTGTGTGTGTGTGTGTGTGTGTGCTCACATGTACACGTGTGAGTTCCTGTCAACATATGTATAGCAACACCACAAAACCACCACACCCTTTTCCCAACACACACACACACACACACACACACACACACACACCCATCACCTTAACTTAATGTAAAAGTTTGATTTATTAAGTTAACATAAATTTAAAGCGAGCATTCCACACACACACACACACACACACACACACTCTCTGATATAAATGGTGTTGTTAAAGTTCATTGTAAGATTACAGACTACTCAAATGGAAAAACAAGGAAACTGTCCAAATTATGTATTTAATGTATGGTGATATATGTGCATGTGTATCAGTGTGTGCTAAATGATGAAGTGTGTTCTGACAGTGTGTGTGTGTGTGTGTGTGTGTGTGTGTCTCACCCCAAACGAGCAGAATCCATCCGAGCATCTCCATCGCTGCCTGTCTGTGACACACTTCTTCCTGTTCTTGTCTTAATCACAAACTCATTTCCTCATTAACATGCCGTTTCTCACCCACGCAGGGTGTGTGTGTGTGTGTGTGTGTGTGTGTTTTTCTCACAGCTCGAACAGCAACACTGAAGGTTGCGTCATGGCGTTTGCAATCGTACTCATCACTGAGAAACACACATCAGAACCGAAGATCATGAGAAAAGTGCACATCACAGGAAGGGTGTAGTTAACTCTCTCTCTCTCACACACACACACACACACACGTATGAGACAAAACGCATTGAAACACTTGCGATACACATTGAAAACTTGATTCAATGTGTATCGCAAATGTTTCAGTGTGTATCGCAAGTGTTTCAGTGTGTATCGCAAGTGTTTCAATGTGTATCGCAAGTGTTTCAATTTGTATCGTAAGAGTTTCAGTGTGTATCGCAATGTGAACATTATCATCAGTGTTATGAAAACAGACGCATGCGCATGATGTACAGTAACTGGTTTAGCGTTTGAATAACACACATAGAAATGAAGAAATACACAAACATTGTAACAAACCGCTATATCAACAGTGAAGTTACATTAAACATTTTTATTGAAGAAAAATAAACTCGTCTTTCCTTTGGGTGTCACTTTTCCTGTAGAATAACATTGTCATTCCTTTAAACATTATTAATTATAGAACTGAGTGAACTAATTACAAGAAATATGCAACAGAAAAAACTATAAATAAAAAGCCATATTAAAGGGACTGTCTGTCATCGCTGATTCACCGTGAGACCTTCTTCCTTCATGAACAGAAGCTCCTGTGAGCCGTCATACGGGTGCTGTCGGTCATCTGCAGTCGCTGTATAACGAACACAGATTCACTATTCACTGACAATCATTCACAGCGGCTTACAGTGATGACAGGAGATTACAGGAACACAGATTTGGCTTTACAGCAGATCTAGAATACAGTTCTAGTCTCCAAAGCTGCTGTCAATCTACATTGTAAAAAGCGTTGTATAAATAAAGCTGAGTTGAGTTGACTATTTGGAAATCTGATTAGAGCAATCTACGTTTTTATGTATCTGACTTGAAAAAGATATGACCAGTCTTGATGGCTAACTTGTAAGACTATGTCCAAATCAGTCTTGGGATCTCAGGAGCATCTCACAAGTCTTCCTGGCCAGGAGCTGGCGGATCTTCTCCAGGCGCCGCTGGGACACGGGTCTGATGTAGCTGTGTGGCAGAACCAGAGCCGTGCCGTCCCGCACCTCGCCCATGACCAGCAGGGGGCGCTGCTGATGCTGTGTGATGTTGGGGCAGGGGCAGCTCCAGTCCATGCGGGGCAGCAGCACCTCCAGGTATTGCGCTCGGAAGATCTCCAGGCCCATCTTCTCGTCGCGCAGGACCTGCTGCAGATGGAAGCGCGCGATGCCCGAGTCCAGCTCCACGATTAGCTCGTTGAGCCGCCCCACGATGGCGAAGTCACTGCGGCAAAGACTCGAAAATATCTTTCCTCCTGGCGGGCAGGTTTTACACTGACGTCGCTTAGGCTGCGGACACTCGGCGTCGCATTCGTCGCGCGTGCGGAAGTTGTTCTTGTTCCCGCGGCAGCCGCCGTAGACGAACGGCGTGCACTGCTTGACGAGGCGGTTGTAGGCCCAGCGAGCCTCCCAGTGCTTACAGGGGCCCTGGACGGCGGGCAGCGAGCACACGGCTAGCTCTGAGCGCTGGCACGACACGCGGCACTCCTCGAACGTCTCGAAGCGGTTCCGGCCGCCCTCGCAGCCTCCGTGTGCAAACGCATGACACTCCCCGCGGGTCGCGTCGTAGAACCAGTCGACGCGCTTCTCTCCGCACTCACCGCGCTCCACATCCGCCAGGCAGTCGGCCGGCGAGAACGGGCGTCCCAATGGCAAACCCGCCTCAGCATCGTCGAAGAACTCCTCGGTGTCACGGCTAATGACGGAGAGTGGGTAATCGGCTCGTAGCGCTCCCGAGGAGCTCCGCGCGATACAGGTGTAGATCCCCGTGTCCCACATCTGTGCGTTGTACACCACCAGCTGAGCGATGTTGGTTATGACGACGTTCCCGTACATCTGGTCCGGGTGCATGACGATCCGCTCGTGCGCTTCGGTCTGCTTCTCCCAGGTGACGCGTGGCCTCGGGTGGCCGATCACGTCGCAGTGGAAGCTAGCCGTGCCGCCCTGGTAAACGACCTGCTGCTGCGGGCTGGAGTAGAGCGCGGGCGGGAGCGGCTCGGCGGCGGGGGCGGTGGACGTGGGTTGAGCCGTGCTGAGAGGGTGAGCATTCAGGTGGAAGCGGCAGGTGACCTCGGTGAGTGCGACCCCCTGAGCGCAGGCCTCCGCGTCCATGTAGCAGCGGTTGAAGTACGTGAGGCCGTCGGAGGCGCAGGTGAAGGCGGGTTCGCTCTCGCAGCGGTCCTGGCACTTGCACACCGGCTGGCCCTCCCACATGTCACACACCGCCCCCTGCTGGCTGCACTCGAACCCGTCACAGCTGGCCACGCCCCCTGCCGGAAGCCCCGCCCCCGACTGGCCCTCTTCTCCGTCTGAGTAGCGGGACGCCACGCAGCTCAACAGGCCACACACGTTAGTGCAGCACTTCTCAAAGCCCGCGCAATCCTGCAGAAACACACACACACACACACACACCAGTTAGTTCAGCTGTTCTACTGTATGGAAACACACATACACACTAATCCTAAACCTACCCATCATAGACACACACACACACATGCAGACACTGAACACACTACATTACTGAGTTAGTAACACTCAGGTCTAGATCTGGCATCTGTTTATGTCGATGATCTGACGGTATTTAAATAACATTACTGTAGTTGTACAGACACAAGGGTTAGCAGGACACGAGTGTGAGTGCAGACATAAAATACAGCACAGTCTGCAGGTCTTTAACACCCACCCACACACACACACACACACACACACACACACATCAGTGTTTGATGAAAGATAGTGTGAACTAATGCACACCGGCATGACACATAGTGACAAACAGCAAAACTTTTTTCAAAATTGCAAGCCGCTTCCTGTGTGTGTGTGTGTGTGTGTGTGTGTGTGTGTGTGTGTGTGTGTGTGTGTGTGTGTGTGTGTGTGTGTGTGTGTGTGTGTGTGTGTGTGTGTGTGTGAGAAAAGTGCAGCAGAGTGTGAGTTGAGGAGAAGAGACCCCCGCAGAGCTGCAGTTGTTCTCAGTCTAACTCTGTTTCCTCACTCCAGCCCTGATCATGATCTCGGATCTTCATATGAGACTGATGGAGGATGGTGTGTGAGGAGAGAGAGGAGTGTGTGTGTTCACCTGGTCGGTCCGGCACGGCCTCTCGCAGGTGCTCTGCGCGTCCACCCACAGGTTCAGGCTCACGTGATTGGGGCAGACGCCGGGGTGGTCCGGAGCGGCAGAACCGAGCCAGGAGCGCAGGAGGAGCAGAGAGAGCCATGAGGAGCAGGAGAACCGCATGAGGGAGACGTCCAGCAGCTGCACCAACAGGAGGTGTGTGTGTGTGTGTGTGTGTGTGTGTGTGTGGAGACTCCTCTCCAATGCAAAGCCTGCTGGGAAAGCAAGACTGTCATACACACACAGTCTCTCACACACTCTTTGTCCCGTGAGGAGCCTCAGGCCTTTCATTAGCTGACCGCGGCCGTGACCTTTGACCTGAGGGGGTCATGACCCCCCAGACCTCCAGATTGAGCCTGACTCTCACACAGACCCGATCGCACACCTCCATTCAACAGCGGCTCTGATTTATGAGGACTGGTGTTCGGCGCTTGAGCTGGTGTGTGCTGCCATAAAACACACGTGTTCCTGCGACGGCCAGAGGAGAACCGGCTCATGGGTAACCAGGGATCTCCCAAAGATGTGTGTGTGTGTGTGTGTGTCTGTGTGTGTGTGTGTGTGTGTGTTTGTGTGTTAGACCCCGTGGCAAATTGGGACGCACAAGAAAGACAAATTTTGCAGAAAGTTATTTATTAACAGAAGGAAAACTAAACACAAAACTACACAAAGCGGTGTCCTGTCCCAGTCAGGTGTCAGTGGTGTCGTGCGGATGAGTGTGTGTGGAAGTGGAGTGTGTGTGTGTGTGTGTGTGTGTGTGTGCGTGCCGGACTGTCATGATGCAGAAGAACAACCAAACCAATATCGAAAGCAATCAACAGGCCGCCCGCCTCTGCCATACGTCTTCTCTGAAAGGTGAAAAGGGAAGTTAGCAACTCAGGTAGGACACAGTGTGTGTGTGTGTGTGTGTGTGTGTGTGTGTGTGTGTGTGTGTGCGTGTGTGTGTGTGTGTGTGTGTGTATGTGGTTGAAGTATGAGATAAAGTTCATAACCATTCAATCTTGCTGAAAAAACGTTGCTCTCATCATGACACATAAGCTCTCGAGAACACAACCTTTCACACTAGTCAGATCAATCCAAAACAGTTTCTTTTGCAACACAACACAACACAACACACACACACACACACACACACAGAGGAATCCAGCAACTTCGGCTAAAGTGCATTACAGTAAAGAGCTGATAATGAGCAGTTTCTTAGTCTTCTGACGAAACACTGTCTCCCCTTCCTGCAGTCGGCTCACAGTTCTGCAAATACTGTTTGTGTGTGTGTGTGTGTGTGTGTGTGTGTGTGTGTGTGTGTGTTCCATATTCTTCACTTAATGTTCAGCAATATTACTGATATGACTGTAGACTGTAAAAAGAGAACATGTGCCTTTGTTTCTTTTAAGGAGGTTTTTCTGCCTATAAATTATAGTTGTGTTGTTGTAACCGTATTGACCCAGGTTTATGTAACACAAAACGTCTGTCTTAACTTAATTGAGTTACATTGAGCCATTATCACAGTGGCCGAGCGAGCTCAAAGCACTGCAACTGAAGGAAACACATGCAAAAAGTCTTCATAGTTTAATAAATGGCCATTTGCATTAAATAACTGACTCACAAGCAAAATATCAACCTCATCAGTGCAGGTTTGCTTTTATACAAAATATCACAGTTATTCCATATTAAATATTTATGAGGAGAAAAGTTGTGCTTGTATATCAGACCAATCGTTTATATCAGAACGAGAAGGATCTGCTTATGAAATTTAGATAATTTAGCTGGTATTTCATTCATTTTAAGGGTATTTTTGAATGTACAAAAGTCAAACATATCACAGATAGCACACATACATCCCAGAGACGTCTATTTGATGTGTGTGTTTATATCTGGAAGATGTATTTAATGTTTAGAGTTTGCTCATCTGCGATATACAGGAGGTTGCCTGTCAGATGTCAAATAGACGTTAGAAGATGTCTTTAAGATGCATTTAGAATATATGTTAAACTGACATCTTAAAGAGGTCTATCGGATGTTAGTAAACAGCAGATGCTTTCCAGATTAAGTTATCTTTAACATACATCTTGCAAACGTTTGTGTGCTATCTGGGATTGAGGCCACCATCTAAATAAGAACAGATTTATTGATACTATGCCATTTTTCCATATGAAATTAAATACCATTTTGTCAATACTTTTGATAATGGTGTTATATCCGCATGCAGTGACTGGATGTGAAAGTCTGGAGAGTCTTCTTGGCTAATAAACCTTTTAGTAGCCTATTGACCGATCCAGATCGCGTTTGAGTGACGTCATTTTGGCTCGTTCAGCCCGTCATGCACTGCGCAGACGTCGAATCCACACACACCACCACCAACAACATGGAGCACAGTTCTCTCTCACTGACACCGAGTCCGTGTTAACAGAATCAGGCTGAGTTTGGTCCGGATCCGCCCATGATGGACGCGCCCGACGCGGGTGAGGTTATAGAGTTTATAATGTTTATGATGATGACGATATACTGGATTTCATACCTGTTGCTGTCAGAGTTTTGCGTGTAATTACTCTCACACACATGAGTTTAATCAAACTGAGATGAGAAGAGGAGTTTAGGCTACACTCCGCTAGCTGTGGTAGTTTGCTTGTTTGTGATTCAGTGAAAGCGAAACCAGCCACACTGACTGAGAAATGTGTGTTTGTTTTTTCAGTTCTTGATGAAATATATTACTACAGGTTTAACTAGTAGTATTGAAGTTATCTTGCTTTCTTTTGCTTTCGTAACTCTATCAATGGAAAATATGCGCAGCGAGTCTCGACGTGTTTGATGATACTGTATCTGATGTCGTGTGTGTGTGTGTGCGTGTGTGTGTGTGTGTGTGTGTGTGTGTGTGTGTTCCTGAATGATCAGATCATGTTACTGAAACTTATCCTGACAGGATTATGTTTCAAGTTTGTTTCTTCGCGCGTACATTTACGTTTATTTACAATATTTATATAAACATTATTTTTAGGCTTTTTAAACCAATTTATTGAAGTTATTTATCTTTATTTACTCAAGTCATAAGTAAAACATCGTCAAAAGCATGTACAAAATTAAAAGTATGTTTTAGACAGACATAAGCTAGTTTGTCAATCATAAGCATAATTACGGTAAAATACTGGTAATTTGTATGATTAGGTCTATAGGTTAAATCATATTTATCTGTTAATTTCATCACAACTGACTGAGGTGTTTTTATGGCCAAATTTTTCATCTGAATCTCTTCAGATCATCAAACACACACAGATGCTTCATGACACACTTTCACACATTCTCAAAGCTTAAATTAAAAACATATATGATGTGTGTGTGTGTGTGATGATTTGATGTGTTTTATTGATTCACTTCCGTTGTAAAGATCATTAATTAACTTCATTAGTATTTAACACAACAACCCTTAACGCGATCTGGCCGTTCATCCGCATAAAACAGTGTCTGGTGGCTCGAGGACACACTCCCTGAAACAGGTTCGATGTTAAAAACGATTATCAGTCAAAAACGCAAACCCGTGAAAACACATGCTCATCACGTGTTCAGTGAGTGTGTGTGTGAGGGAGTGAGCGAGTGAGTGAGTGTGGTTGTGAGTGAATGACTAAGTGAGTGTGTGAATGAATGAGTGTGTGTGAGTGAATGACTAAGTGAGTGTGTGAAAGTGAGAGAGAGCATCATCTCCTGTGCTTGTCTTCCTCAGTGTTCTGGGATCGGCCCGCTCCGGCTGGTCATCTCCTGTTGGATCAGCTGCCCAGTTACCAGTCTCTGCTGTACCGCAGGAAGTCCAGCGTGAAGAGGCGGGGCAGCGGGTGGGGCAGTGGGCGGAGCCGACAGCTGTCTGTCAGCAGTGGGAAGGGGGCGGAGCAGACTCACAGTGGGGAGGAGCTTAGACCCGTGCGGGAGCTTCCCAAGAGCATGCAGGAGAAGCGGCGGGAGAAGTGCGTTCCTCATCTTCATCATGATGTGAAGTGTTTGGGAGTGTCCACTAGGGCCGGGTTTTGCTAGGATTTTAACGAGTCCAGTTTCAATTCTGCTTTTTGATTCCGATTCGTTTCGATAAAAAAAACTTAAATGTCATTCACATGCAAAACATTAAACTGCATCTGAATATCATAGCTACTTTCACTTTAAGAGCTGCACGGATCCAGTATACTGATACACATGAACACAGAAACTGAGTCTCTCACACTGGAACAGGTTAAACTCATACTGAGACCCTCTCGGAGGATCCCAACCCTATGTGTGAGACTCCAGACTCAGTGTGTGTGTGTGTGTGTGTGTGTGTGTGTGTGTGTGTGTGTGTGTGCAGGCAGCAGCGGCTCCAGCAGGGCGGCGCTCTCACAGGCTGGGGTTTGTGGAGGCTGAATGTCCATCGCTCTCTGAAGCGCCTGAAGGAGGACGGGGTGGACCTGCTCTCAGCTCTGGAGCTCTGGAGGGCTGATATTCATCTCATCGAGGGTCAGAAAACATACACACACACACACACACTCACACACACACTCACTTACTAGACCCGTGTCTAGTCACTCAGTCGGTCACTTTATCGGTTCACTCACTCATTGCAACTAAGAAATGAAATGAGAATAAAGCAGCTCTAAAAAGACCAATAGTGTCATCATTCAAATCAATGTTATCAGGTATGTCCAATAATATTTCATTAGTGTGTGTGTGTGTGTGTGTGTGTGTGTGTGTGTGTGTGTGTGTCCCTCAGGCATGTTCGGAACAGGAATCCTGTCATATTTTTCTTTCCTGCGGTTTCTGGTCCTTCTGAACTTCATCATGTTCCTGCTGATGTTTGTGTTTGTGATGCTGCCAGTGATCCTCACATCACACACTTCAGCCAACATCACCTACGGCAGCACCAACGGTAAACACACACACACACACACTCACTCAGTCACTCACTCACTCAGTCACTCATGTGTGTGTGTGTTTCAGTGAGCGAGTGCAGTGGGTATCCGGCCAGCTCTCGTCAGGGTCTGGTTGCGTTTCATGAGCACATCACAGACCTGCTGTCTGGAACGGTGAGACCCTTGTGTGTATCAGCTCAGCGTCTGCTGACCGCGGCGTAACACTGTGTGTGTGTGTGTGTGTGTGCGCAGGGCTTTCTGGAGCGTACTTACCTATTCTACGGCTACTATAATCTGGAGTTCATTCACTCTCACTTCACCTACAACCTGCCGCTGGCGTACCTGCTGACCACCATCTCCTACCTGTTGTTGAGCCTTGTCTGGATTGTCAAGAGGTTTGTGTGTGTGTGTGTGTGTGTGACTGTTGAGCTCTGCTAGTGTTAGAGGTCTTCTCAAAAATAATTCACCCAAAAACGAGAATTACCCCATGATTTACTCACCATCAAGACATCCTCGATGTACATGACGCTCTTCTTTCAGCCTTTTCACGGCAGCACATCTCTGGAAGGAAAGCGAGGCTGTGAGGGATAGGCATGCGTCTCTTCAGTGGGTTGGAGAGTTAGCTATTGAATGTGTTTTTGGATTGTTTTGTTGACTTCAAAAACATATTTCCAAGAAATCAAGGTCAAGGTTACTTTATTGTCCCGGCTAGGGTCAGCTGCATAGATTGGGCCTTCTTTGCCCCTCTGTTAGAGTAGATGTGGGAGAGAGAGGGCAAGTTGATGCCTGCAATCCATGATTTATGGAGAGAGAACCAAACCAGATAAAATAGAAGGTTCAAACCGACTCAATAAAACAAGAATAAATTATTCTCATCCAAGTGGGGTCAATGTTAAAGTTCCTCAGTTTATGATAGATGGGCACAAACAATTCGTGTGCCAAGGTACTTATATTCTTGTAATATCTCAAGAGGTTGGCCATCAATGATAGTGAGGGGAAGAGGGGGGCATTGTTTCCTAAAATCAATAATTAAGTCTTTAGTATTGGTGACGTTTATGTTGCAAAAGGAAATCTAACCCTAACCCTAAAACCAAAATCCTTCACTATTGGTCCATGGTCAGTCACACTTTCATTAAGAAGAGACGCAACAACAGAGTCATCTGCAAATTTAAAAACCTGTCCTCATCATTTTGTGAACGGTGTTCGTTTGTGTTTAAAACAAAGAGGAGGATGAGGACACAACCTTGGAGGAGCCAGTAGAAGATTGCCAGATAAAAAGCATTTACTTTAACTCTTTGAGATCCAGTAAGCTGGTGTGTGTTTAACCTGACTCCGCCAGATGGATTTGCTCCGCATATCCATCTGGAAACCTTCCGTTGAAGTAGTTTTGGTAAGGGGCAAAAATACTGGTTAGCTGATTGGCCTATGTTGGTGATAGACGGGCCAAATCAGCCAATCAGATCAACGAAGCATATGACGTACCGTAACTCTAGCCGAAACCAGTCGGTAGAAGAGCAAAAACATCTTTTCCTCTGAGTAAAGCCTCCAGAGCAGTGTTTTGCTCTTCTTTCAGTGAAGAAATACTCTGTAATTCCGATAAAACTTGCTCGATGGCCACGCTGATGCTAGTTTCATCCGCTGAAGCCGTCATGTTCTTTAGACTGAACTGTCGCGCTTCTCGTCGCGTCACACCTCAACCCGCCTCAAAGCCAACGCTGATTGGACGTTCGTTTGGTGAACTGCTCCCAAATTTTCTTTAACGGAGAGTGTCCAGACTGATCTGCGAGTGAAACCTTGAAAGCTCACGAGATCAGGATGGTCTCGCGAGGCTAGTGTATGTTGGCGTTCTGGCCCAATATGGCTGCCGTCGCATCATCCAGGCGGATGCTGCACATTGGTGGTGACTGACCCAAGACCTGAGGCTAATGTAAGACCCCTGTGCGAGTTTTCGGACCTGAACGCTCTCGAGTCTCAGGTCGACAGTACGGGTGAAGACCTGTAGGTGGCATCTGATCTGATGATATCTGTGTGTTTAGGTCTGCGGCCGGTTTCAAACGCAAGCTCATTCAGGACGAGGATCGCTTCCAGAGCTTCTGCAACAAGATCTTTGCAGGCTGGGACTTCTGCATCACCAACGAGAACGCGGCGCGGCTGAAGCGGAGCAGCTTACTGTACGAGATGAAGGTGCGTCTCCTGTCATGCACCTCCTCCTGAGAGCTCCCGAGGGACGAGAGGTTAACTTCTCTGTTCCTGAGGGACAAGAGCGTAACTCCTGTGTTCCTGTGCCCACAGACGGATCTGGAGGAGGAGCGGATCAAGCGCCGGATGGCCAATCGCTCGCGGGGTGAGCGGTGCCGCATTTACGCGCTCAGAGCCGCGCTCAACCTCTTTGTCATGGCCGTGCTGGTCGCCTGCTTCTACTGCATCTACATGGCCACAGTGTTCTCGCAGCGCAAGCAAGCGAAGGTGAGCTGTGACTATAGACTGCACATCAAAATAGGCCTGTGAGGTCACCCGTCTAAGCTGGCCATTGGCTGGTGAAGGGGTTCATGATGATGTGTGTGTGTAGGAGGAGAAGAGTGCGTTCCTGCTGGAGCTGGTGGTGGAGTACCTGCCCTCCATCGTCATCACGCTGGCCAACTTCATCACGCCGCTGATCTTCAGCCTCATCATCACCTTCGAGGACTATTCGCCCGCCTTCGAGATCCGCTTCACACTGATGAGGCGAGGCTCGCACCACACACACTCTCTGTTGCACACACACACTTATAAATGCTCTTGCCTTTCCCAAAGCCACTATATTACAGCGAACTGATGTGTTTATTATGTGTGTGTTCAGGTGTGTGTTCATGCGTTTGGCCAGTATCGGCGTGCTGCTCTTCTCTCTGTGGGTCCAGATCACGTCCTGTAGAAGTTCAAACTGTCCCTGTGGCTACGACCATCATACCTACCCTGTACGTCACACACACACACACACACACACACACGCATGTTGTGCGTCTCTAAAGGAGTGTGTTGTGCTGCAGTGCTGGGAGACTCATGTCGGGCAGGAGATGTACAAGCTCGTGATCTTCGACTTCCTGATCATCGCTGCCGTCACCGTCTTCGTGGAGTTTCCCAGGAAGTATGAGATGTTTGTCCAGGTGTTTTGAGTTCTGCCTCAGGTGTGTGTCTGAGAGTCGTCTGGTTGTTGCAGGATCATCGTGAACCACTGCGAGCACGGGTTGGTGAGGTGGTGGGGTCAGCAGGAGTTTGCTGTCCCTCAGAACGTGCTGGAGATCGTCTACGGTCAAACCATCTGCTGGATCGGCACCTTCTACTGCCCCCTGCTGCCCGCCATCAACACCGTCAAATACATCCTGGTCTTCTACATCAAAAAGGTCACGACTCAAGCAAGCCCCACAGTACATGTGTCAGAGCAGCTTCACAGAAAACACTTTAGGAAGTTTTGCGTCATCCCTCTAGTCTAACGTTATATGATCATGGCCGTGGTGTGCAGCTGGTTAGTTATGTTAGTTATGTTAGTTATGTTAGTTGTGTTACTCCCGCAGGTGTCTCTGGTGACCAACTGCCGTCCCGCTACTCGGCCGTTCCGAGCGTCCAGTTCCCACTTCTTCTTCCTGGTGGTGTTACTGATCGGCTTGGCTCTGGCCTCAGTTCCCGTCACCGTCAGTATTGCAGTGTGAGTCCACGCATCACAACACGCATCATGACACGCATCACATGACACGCTTCACAACACGCTTCTGAGCACCGGTGCGCTCTCCTCATGACAGTGTGTGTGTGTGTGTGTGTGTGTGCAGGATCCAGGCGTCGCGAGCGTGTGGCCCGTTCATCAACTACAACACCTCATGGCAGGTGGTGCCGCGGGGGATTACCCAGCTGCCCCTGGGCCTGCGCTCGTTCCTGCTAGCGCTCGCCTCTGAGGCCTTCGCCGTGTCCTTCTTCGTCATCACCTGGTTAGCATCATCATCTTCATTACTCTCTGCTGTATCGCTGGATTTTTACGAGTGAAATGAACATTTAATTTTACTATTCAGTTTAAGACTTTACAAAGTTGTGCTTTACCTGATTTAGTGTTCTGTGTTCGCCTACGAGAGATTGCTTGTAAATCTGTTATTACGCCGTTATCTCCAAATACTGGATTCAGTGTTTTTGGTCAACTTGAGGCCTGTGATCAATCAGTGACCAAAAACTTCTGCTAACCCAAACAGTTTGAATCCAGTGTTCTGTAATAAGAGCACGTTTTCATGGTGGAAAATAACCCCCCAAATGAGCACACTAATGACCATAGTGTTTTTGAGAAGTTGGGAACAAATTCAGTTTTAGTTCAATGCAATAACATTAATTAGGATTTGCAGGAAACAGAAAATCCCATCCGTGTCAAAGGTGACCAGAACACTGTGTGTGTGTGTGTGTGTGTGTGTGTGTGTGTGTGTTGCAGTCTGGGGATGTTCTATGTGATCGCTCTGGCTGGAGCTCATAAGCGTGTGATTGAACAGCTCCGAGATCAGCTGGCCATGGTGAGTCTCTGAGATCAGCTGGCCATGATGATGATGATGATGAAGATGATGATGAGTATGTTTCTGTGTGAGCAGGAGGGCCGGGACAAGCGTTTCCTCATCCAGAAGTTGTATCAGGCCCAGCAGGCCACATTTAGGCGTTCTGCAGACCCCAAGGGTTTGAGCAGGAACCGATACGATGCTGGACTGTGTTTAGTGGAGCCGGCAGTGGTGCTGGAGACTCAAGCCTGACCCATCAAACCAGCGACCCATCGACCCTGCGAACACCCTCGCTCAGTGCAGCGGTTCCTGAACACACTAACTCGCCTCACACTACACCCTGTTTACTACACTAATGTCTTATCAGAGTGATTTTTGCTCTGTGTTTACAAATCTTTATTATCTACACATTAAACCCATGAAACATCAAATACGGAACATTTGAGAGATTTTCATCCGCCTGAGTAACATTTATGGATGCCACACTGAGAATTTAGCTGTGTTTCACTCAGATTGAACTCCTACTGCAAAAATTCAGTTGTCAATCACGGAATTAATTTGCTGTATTTTGCGTTTCTGGCCCAGTTTGTTTTTTGACATGTTAAATAATTTGAAGTAACCCAATGGGTTTATCTGTTCAGCTTCTGCTGTTTCTCCCTAGTTATTTGATACACTATTATGTGGGGAAAGCGTCTTTCTCCAGAGATGGGAGGCATTTGATAATTATGTATTTTTTGCAAATGTTTTCTTTATATTCATTCACTGAAATTCATAGAGGTAGAATACATTTTATAGAACTTATGACTACTATGCTCTAAGACAACACATTGAGTTTCTTAAACAAAAGTATGATGAAACGGCACAATGTATGTTAATAGTTATTAAACTTTTAGCGTTAAAACATTTATTTTTAGCAAATTAAACATTTGTGTGGAAAAAAATGGTCTTTACGCTTTATTTTAAGAGGAAAGAAAAATTGAAAGTATGTTAGGAATATTTTTCGACAGTCGGGGACTTTTATTTTGTCGGGCTGCTGTATGATGATATTTGAGGCTTTTATTTTGTCGGGCTGCTATATTATATTCGAGGCTTTTATTTTGTCGGGCTGCTGTATGATATTCGAGGCTTTTATTTTGTCGGGCTACTACTAGGTATTCGAGGCTTTTATTCTGTCGGGCTGCTGTATGATGATATTCGAGGCTTTTATTTTGTCGGGCTGCTACATGATATTCGAGGCTTTTATTTTGTCGGGTTGCTGTATGATATTCGAGGCTTTTATTTTGTCGGGCTACTACTAGGTATTCGAGGCTTTTATTTTGTCGGGCTGCTGTATGATGATATTCGAGGCTTTTATTTTGTCGGGCTGCTGTATGATATTCGAGGCTTTTATTTTGTCGGGCTGCTGGATGATATTCGAGGCTTTTATTTTGTCGGGCTGCTGTATGATATTCGAGGCTTTTATTTTGTCGGGTTGCTATATGATATTCGAGGCTTTTATTTTGTCGGGCTACTACAAGGTATTCGAGGCTTTTATTTTGTCGGGCTGCTATATGATATTCGAGGATTTTATTTTGTCTGGCTGCTATATGATGTTCGAGGCTTTTATTTTGTCGGGCTGCTATATGATATTCGAGGCTTTTATTTTGTCGGGCTGCTGTATGATATTCGAGGCTTTTATTTTGTTGGACTACTACAAGATACTCGAGGCTTTTATTTTGACGGGCTGCTCGCGGATGTCAGGGCCCGTGAGCGCAGAGAAGGTTCGGTCCGTCGCGAATCTTCGCTAATAAAATCAAGATCGATATAAAAGCAGTAATGATCGCGCAGCAGCGTGTCAGTGCACTTTAAACACATCTGCAGGTAAGTGTGTGACCGTCCGTTTGAACTCTATAGATGTCAGTGTAAAAAAATAAACATGCAGAGCAGAAGAGCATAATGATTCATTCTGCATTAATATAGTGTTAATTAACTGTGACAGCCTGTAGACATTGAGTTTCAGTCACACGACTTTAATTAATAAGTGATCCTGAAGATGTGTGTTTGTGTGTGTGGGACAAGTCACATTTGTTTAAATGGCGCTTTATACAATAAATTGTGTGTGTGTGTTTATATAATTTGTGTTTAGACAAGTAGAAGAGAAGTAGCTCCGGCTAATGTTCTTCCGCCGCGAGACGCATGCAGTTCTGTTGATTAACGAGTGGCTGCAGCTTTAATTATATACAGTTTTAACTTTATACAGAAATTAACTTTCTCCCTCATATATATATATATATATATAAATTTGGATTTCTTATTCAAAACCAATGCCTTCCTCTTTCATCCTCATGCGTATTAGGTGGACAGCTCAATACAGTACAAAGAAAGAACATTAAAAAAAAACCTTTTTTAGTGCAAATGAACAAACGCGCTGTTATTTGTTGCGTTGTGACGTGTGTTTAAGTAAGTTAGATATGTGCTGATTCTGTGCAATACGCAGGGGTGGTTGATTATGATTTCACTTTTTAAACTTTAGTTAATGTTGCTGTTTGAGCACAAGCAAATTCAAATTTCAAAGCAAAGGGAGATATTTTCACATCACAACATCACAAACCCAAAATTTACATAAACCCTGCCTTGCAGCAAAGGGCTCTCTGATAAGCAGCAGCCCTTGAAGCTCCGCCCCTGTGCCGGGAGCAGCAGCTCATTTGCATTTAAAGAGCCCACTCACAAAACGATGCATTTTTGCTCACCCTCAAAAAAGGCCAATTTCCAACATGCTATAAAAATGATCCGTTAACCAGAGTGTGGAGGTCGAGAACGCAAGCCTTGAAAAATGTAGTTGGTTTTTACCCGCATCTGGCGGGTTGGCAGGTCTTAGTTTCAAACCCTGTGTATAATATATCATGTATGAATGTGTTATTGGTGTGATTTGAATGTTTTCAGAGCGTCACAGTGAGTCGGGTCGGGTCATGGCGTCGGGTCCAGAGGCCGTCCACTACATCCACCTCCACAACTCCAGCCAGTCGGTTCTGGAAGCCCTGAGATCCCAGCGGCGCAAAGGCCTGTTCTGCGACGTCACGGTGCGCATCCACGACGCCTCGCTGCGGGCCCACGCCTGCGTGCTAGCGGCCGGGAGCCCCTTCTTCCAGGACAAGCTCCTGCTGGGCCACTCGGAGATCTCGGTGCCGCCGCTGGTGCCGGCGGATACGGTGCGGCAGCTCGTGGACTTCATGTACAGCGGCTCGCTAGTCGTGCTGCACTCGCAGGCTCTCTGCATCCTCACCGCCGCCTCCATCCTGCAGATCAAGACCGTCATCGACGAGTGCACGCAGATCATCTCGCAGCGCCGTGGAGGCGGAGCCCCCGGCGGAGGGGCGGGGCCTAAGCAGGAGGAGGGCGGGGCGGACGGGAAGGGGCGGGAGAGCGCGGCGCTGACGGGCTACAGCTACGACTGCGCGTCGGACATGGCGGCCGCTCTGGGAGGCGGAGCTCAAGCGGAGAGTGGCGGGCTTGAAGGGGGCGGAGTCGGCGCTCTAATGCCCCTCAGCGAGTTAGGAGGCGGGGCTATGTGTCGAGGGGAGGGGCTTGGTGTTGAAGGGGGCGGGGCCATGCTGAAGCCCTCGAGCTGCTCGCAGGAGATCAGCTACATGTTGAGCACGGAGCGCGGCGCGGCGAACGAGCGCGTGCCGATGGCGGAGGAGTACGGCGGTGTGGCGGAGGAGCTGGTGAGCGGGGTGGAGCGATTCAGCGAAGACGACGAGAGAGACACGCACGACGCCGACAGAGACAGACAGACTGCGCACACGCGCAAACAGAGGCAGCCGCTGAGACTGCAGGTAATGCGACGCTCACATTGGTCAAACAGAGATTAGCATTAGCTGTGATGCGTGTGTGTTGGTACAGGTGCTGGGGGGCGAACAGGTGGTGGTGAAGAACGAGGGCGTGCAGGAAGGGGAGGGGCTGTTTGAGATGGACGAGAGAGGAAACGCATCACACGGCTCACACCAGCCCAGCTACGCACAGGTAACACGCACACACACACACACACACACACTGTGACACGCCTCTCACACCAGCCCAGCTACGCACAGGTAACACACACACACACACACACACTGTGACACGCCTCTCACACCAGCCCAGTTACGAACGAGTGTGTGTGTGTGTTTCAGGGCGGGTTCTACGAGGACTCTGGAGTGTTCCCGGGCGGCTTCTGGTCTCAGGCGGATCAGCAGGCGTCTCTGGGGTCAAACCCGCGCGGCCGAGTCAACAAACCACTCTCACCGCCGCCGCCACCGCAACCAGCCTCGCAGAACCTCGGCAGCCAGGTCTGACCCGCCGCTACAGTCGTGTGTAACGCGTGTAACGCTCCTGACCCGCCGCTACAGTCGTGTGTAACGCGTGTAACGCTCCTGACCCGCCGCTACAGTCGTGTGTAACGCGTGTAACGCTCCTGACCCGCCGCTACAGTCGTGTGTAACGCGTGTAACACTCCTGACCCGCCGCTACAGTCGTGTGTAACGCGTGTAACGCTCCTGACCCGCCGCTACAGTCGTGTGTAACGCGTGTAACACTCCTGACCCGCCGCTACAGTCGTGTGTAACGCGTGTAACACTCCTGACCCGCCGCTACAGTCGTGTGTAACGCGTGTAACGCTCCTGACCCGCCGCTACAGTCGTGTGTAACGCGTGTAACACTCCTGACCCGCCGCTACAGTCGTGTGTAACGCGTGTAACACTCCTGACCCGCCGCTACAGTCGTGTGTAACGCGTGTAACACTCCTGACCCGCCGCTACAGTCGTGTGTAACGCGTGTAACACTCCTGACCCGCCGCTACAGTCGTGTGTAACGCGTGTAACGCTCCTGACCCGCCGCTACAGTCGTGTGTAACGCGTGTAACGCTCCTGACCCGCCGCTACAGTCGTGTGTAACGCGTGTAACACTCCTGACCCGCCGCTACAGTCGTGTGTAACGCGTGTAACGCTCCTGGCCTGCTTTGCTAACGCTTGTCTCTCCTCAGATGCTGTTCCAGTTTCCTGCCAGTGAATCACAGAGCCAGTCCTTTTTTGTGGGCGGACCCATGGTGATGGACGGCTTGGCTGATTCGTGCCAGCAGGCCCCGCCCCCTGCTCCTCTGACCCCGGCTCCGCCCCCCTCCACCCCAGCGTGCATTGCAGGTCCGAGCTTTGCACCACAGGGCTCCGAGACGTCCTTTGACTGCAGCCACTGCGGGAAGTCTCTGCGCTCCCGCAAGAACTACAGCAAACACATGTTCATCCACTCCGGTATGTGCCAGATCTACAGCACACACATTCAGAATAATGTTTATCCAGCTGTTGAACGATAAAACACTGACAGCCAATCAACATTCATCCTGCTTTAACAAGCTCTTGCATTTAAAGCAACAGACGAGAACATTTTCGTTGATGAAATAGAGCAAGTTCTGACACTGCTGTTCTGTTGTCAAAATCCGTTGACCAATATGCTGTTGTGAGTTTACACTGAGGGTGCGCCCTATAGAGCCGGGCCTGATCGGGTCAGTGTCTTTCACAGTCGCATGCAGTCATTTTTACATTTCAGTCGACTGTAGAGCCCTGTATACATATAAACACATGTAGACCACTTAACAGAGTGATTGCTATCAGGATGATGCATTCAACCAGCGTAATGTGTGTGTGTGTGTGTGTGTGTGTGCAGGCCAGAAGCCACACCAGTGCAGCATCTGCTGGCGCTCCTTCTCTCTGCGGGACTACCTGCTGAAGCACATGGTGGTGCACACGGGTGTGAGGGCCTTCCAGTGCTCCGTCTGCAGCAAACGCTTCACGCAGAAGAGCTCGCTGAACGTGCACATGCGCACACACCGCGTGGAGCGCACCTTCACCTGCGCCGTGTGCCAGCGCGCCTTCACCCACCGCACGCTGCTGGAGAGACACGCCCTGCAGCACCAGCACACGCCCAGCAAACCCAGCAATCACAGCAGCCACCTGGAGCAGGGCGGGGCCAGCGGGCCGGGCGGAGCCTCCTAGACGGCTTCAGCGGGATCTTCACACACACATGAGGATCAGCCGAGATTTACTCTCCCTTGAGCCATCCGAGGTGTGTATGCCACTCTTCTCTCAAATAAATACAGTCAGAGCAGAATACAGCTATGTCCTGGATCTTCTGAGCTTAATAATGGCAATGACTTAATAATCTGTCCATCATAAAAGTGCATCTGTCCATCATAAAAGTGCATCTATCCATCATAAAAGTGCATCTATGCATCATAAAAGCGCATCTATCCATCATAAAAGCGCATCTATCCATCATAAAAGTGCATCTATCCACGATAAAAGTGAATCTATCCATCATAAAAGTGCATCCGTCCATCATAAAAGTGCATCTATGCATCATAAAAGTGCATCTAGCCATCATAAAAGTGCATCTGTCCATCATAAAAGTGCATCTGTCCATCATAAAAGTGCATCTATGCATCATAAAAGTGCATCTATGCATCATAAAAGTGCATCTGTCCATCATAAAAGTGCATCTGTCCATCATAAAAGTGCATCTATGCATCATAAAAGTGCATCTAGCCATCATAAAAGTACATCTATGCATCATAAAAGTGCATCTAGCCATCATAAAAGTGCATCTATCCATCATAAAAGTGCATCTCTCCATCATAAAAGTGCATCTATTCATCATAAAAGCGCATCTGTCCATCATAAAAGTACATCTATCCGTCATAAAAGTGCATCTGTCCATCATAAAAGTGCATCCGTCCATAATTAAAGTGCATCTATCCATCATAAAAGTGCATCTATCCATCATAAAAGTGCATCTATGCATCATAAAAGTGCATCTGTCCATCATAAAAGTGCATCTATCATCATAAAAGTGCATCTATCCATCATAAAAGTGCATCTATTCATCATAAAAGTGCATCTATCCATCATAAAAGTGCATCTGTCCATCATAAAAGTGCATCTATCCATCATAAAAGTGCATCTGTCCATCATAAAAGTGCATCTATCCATCATAAAAGTGCATCTATTCATCATAAAAGTGCATCTGTCCATCATAAAAGTGCATCTGTCCATCATAAAAGTGCATCTATCCATCATAAAAGTGCATCTATTCATCATAAAAGTGCATCTATCCATCATAAAAGTGCATCTATCCATCATAAAAGTGCATCTATGCATCATAAAAGTGCATCTGTCCATCATAAAAGTGCATCTATCATCATAAAAGTGCATCTATCCATCATAAAAGTGCATCTATTCATCATAAAAGTGCATCTATCCATCATAAAAGTGCATCTGTCCATCATAAAAGTGCATCTATCCATCATAAAAGTGCATCTGTCCATCATAAAAGTGCATCTATCCATCATAAAAGTGCATCTATTCATCATAAAAGTGCATCTGTCCATCATAAAAGTGCATCTATTCATCATAAAAGTGCATCCGTCCATAATTAAAGTGCTCCACAGCCTGTTAAGGGTTAATAAAGATCTTCTGAAGCGAAGCAATGTGTTTGTGTAAAAAAAAAAAACATATTTAAAAGTTTATTGACTAAAATAGCTAGTCATTATAAAGCTTGAAAGAGCCAGGACATTGTTAAACTCGGATTGAGTTCGTCTGAGAGAAGAGTGTCATACACACTTAGGATGAGTTGAGGAAGAGGAAGAGTAAATCAGGGGCTGATCTTCATGTTTAGGTGAACGATCCCTTTCCTCGCTCGCTCACTCACTCCTCACACTCACCAACAACCCAGAAACCTCATGAAACACACAAACCTCATGGAGTGACTCACACTAAACGCAATCCTGCGCGACGCGCCTGTTTCAGTGTTTTACGTCTGTAATCTGTTTCTTACGTGTTTTCATGGACTCATCAGAAACCACAATGACCTCAGGACCTGAAGACACTTCAGAGCAGATTTATTACCTCCATTTTTTATTTCAACATCAACCTCCATTTTTACATTTTTTTATCAAGTATATGCTAAAATGCTATTTTTATGGTGATATGATATGTTTGGCTTCTATGCTGCGGGATCGTGGGATCTCATTACTCTACTCGCTTCGGCTCTGGTATCTAGCATGTGCTCGCTTTACGCTGCATGAGTCTGCATTAAATGCATTGTGACGTTCCACCGCCTGCGACTCCTTTCTTTATCGACAGATCGTGTGTGTCACGACAGACAGGAACGGGATCCACGAAGACTGGCTGGAGATCGAATCAGGCCAGACCTACCCAGATAGCACACGTACGTCTGCAAGATCACTTCATCTGGAGCGTCTGCTGTTTACTAACGTCTGATGGACCTCTTTAAGATGTCAGTTTAACATACATTCTAAATCATTACATCTTTTAAACGTCTATTTGACATCTGACAGGAAACGTCCTATAGACGTATTGCAGATGAGCAAACACTGTAAAATTCATCTTCCAGATGTAAACGCACACATCTGATAGACGTCTCTGTGATGTACGTGCTATCTGGGTAGTGTCTAACTAATTCTGCAAATAGCTGTAAATAATGATGTATGAAAGCTTGTTTACGCATTATTAAAAAATAAAAATAAAGTTAATTTCTTTCTCAGAATTCAGTTTTTATTGCTCAATTCTGACTGCTTACAGCTCAGAATAAAAAAAGTCTGAATTGTGAGATAAAAAGTAAAATTATATATATATTTTTTTATTTTACTCAATTCTGGATATATGATTCCTGCAATCTTGGCATGTTTGATTCCACGAAGAACCTTAATCATCCATGGAATCGATACACAAATGATTCTTTGAGGTTCATTAAACAAATAAAACAAGGTTTTAGCAATCTTCCGCTTCAGAATCTGAATCAAGATTAATCTCTTTTCATTTAAAATATGACAGCAAGCAGGACAATCCATCTAATTTAATCTACTTTATTTCAGTTAGGTTAAAACAGTCATTATAACAATGTTATACTTTATGTTTACCCTTCTGAAATGAGTTCATACAGACCTCTGGACTGAACGGACTCTTCGCTAAACTTCCCTTTCAGTAACATTAAACATTAAACGGATAAAGAACATGAGCTGGTCCGAGTACGTTTTGATAGTTTGTTTTTTCGTTTGAAACAAAAAACAAAATAACGAGAAACCACCCTTTTTTCGTTTGTCGTTTCAAACCAAAAACAAAGAAACCGTAAAAAAAGAGCCGTTTTCACGTTGTTGGTTCTGAATCCAAAAACGAAAAAACCAAAATCAAATAACGGTACGATTTTTTTTTTTTAAATTCCCTTTTCCATTTTTTCGTTTGAAGATCTACATTAAAACAAGGACAGGTTGGCCACGTGACCCGGAAGTAATAGTAAATATGGCCTATCAAAATAAAAGCCAAGCTTTTAGAACGATCATAATCATCTATGGTCATAATATGCAGAACTAACGTTATAGCAGAGTAACGTTAGAAGAAGAAAAATCAATGAATAAATAGAAACCTGGACCGGAATAAATATGTTTGCAACAGTAGTTTGTTAGCTATTTAATATCATCATGACTATCCAGACATCACCAGTCACGTTTAATGAGCGCATTGTTTGCCTCAATATAGTTGGTAATATAGGTTAACCTAAAAACTTATTGTGTGTGCAGAGTTGTTACTGTTAGCGTTATATTATATTTAAAGTGGTTTCCACCGCAACGGACCACTTTCTACCAGCAGGTGGCAGTATTTAAATAACTGACTGTATGGTGTCTTTGGTAGGCCTAACTGTTTTAAATCAAGATTACTGATACAGATATATTTATTGTTGTTCATTTTATTTGGTTTTTGATTGTATTTGCCTAGATATCATCATCATCATTCATCCAGCCCAGAGTTAAACCTGCTTCTGTTTTAACCTGATTCTAACTATGATTCTAACACTGCTATCAGGTTATCAGCTCAGACAACAAACTCACATCAGAAATCTCCTAATGTCAGCCATCTGGCCAAAAGAATGATTTACCAGTGTGCTGTTTGAATCTTTCTTCTCTATACACATTCCAGTGTGTATAAAATACAAAACTCTGATAGTGTCGTGCAGGTGAAGAGAATCCATACAAGTTTACAAATCCATACAAAACTTTATATAGCACATTCATGCTTTCAAAGGCATTGGATGTACAATCAATGGCTGCAGAATATTTGTTAAGCCCTAAGATTTTACAAGGTCCTCAAAAGAAATAACTAAAACATAATTACATTACAAAAACAGGCTGTCAACGCTGATTACATCAGCAATAACTGCAACAAAATGTTTAACTTTTGAACAGTCCTGTCCATACTTTGAATGTCCTTACTTATGATCAGACTTGCAGCACTGTCTTTATATTTCAATGAAAGCTTAAATATTAACATAAAAATGTTTTAGAATGGCATAAAATTAAGAAATGAGAATGTGTACACATAGCTGTGTGTCTTAATCAGCATAAGCATTAAACTTCTGTTTGCTTACAGTCCCCCTGACTGCAGCTCTCAGTATATCGTTTGGACTGTGCAATGACAGATATCACAATAGATGATGGAGTAGTGAGCTGCATGAGCTTTATCTGAAAAAAGTAGGCTATTTTAAAGTAGAATTCCATCAATTATATTCAATAAATATTATCAAAACTTTAGGTGTTCTCAAGTGGTCTTGTATCAAAAAATGATGGCAGATGTTAAGTATAGGTTATTCTGCTCATTACCAATATGCCTAGTAATTGCTGTCAACATCTGGCCTTTATAATCAATCTGGTATGTAAACAAAACATTTCAAGGTATACACATTTCAAGACTATTATACAATGAATAGGCTATGCGGTGCTAGAAAAACAAAATTCAGCAGAATGATAGTCCCACCATGGGCCCAAACTTTTCTGTAGATTTTCCCATAGACAGCTTTTCAAAGCTGCCTCAGTATAATAGCCTACCGCTGTCACGCAATCTGTTCTTCGGAGAAGCGCGTTCGCGTCCGGTCGCGCCAGCTTAAACATAGCCCTAGCTATATATTGCGCGTCTATGTCAGCTTAAACGCGAATGCATGTTTAAAATCCATAAATGTAAAGAATGATTTTCATGACAACTAAATATTTTCGCTTTGGTATATTAAAGAATCCTCTGTACAAAACAACACTATTTAATTATTATTTACCGCATATAACTACCGCATCTAACATTATCTGATACGGTCAGGAATTTACGTCAATTTTAAAATATTTAAAAAAAAATTAAATTTTATTTTAATATATAAGCTTTTACCGTCCTAAAAGCTTGGCTTTTATTTTGACATATTTACTATTACTTCCGGGTCACGTGGCACACCTGTCCTTGTTTTAATGGTTTTAATGTCTTCAAACGGAAAAATGGAAAAAGGAATTTCAAAAAACCAAAATCAGACCGTTATTTAATTTTTTTTGTTTGTTTTTGGATTCAGAACCAAAAACGGCTCTTTTTTACGGTTTCTTAGTTTTTGGTTTGAAACGACAAACGGAAAAAGGTGGTTTCTCGTTATTTTGTTTTTTGTTTCAAACGAAAAAACAAACTATCAAAACGTACACGGACCTACACGGACCCATCATGTCTGTGGTTTGTGTCGACAGCGCCTGCAGTAAATCAACAGCGCATGCGCCGTTACTCGCGTCTAAAAGAATCGACTCCTTTGTTGAATCTCTGCGCCAGTCTCCTTTGGATAGAATCGCCGGAATCGCCTCTTTGAATGAATCAGCTTTGAGTCACTCAGTCCAGTCTTCTTCAGTGTGTTTGTTTGTGCAGTTTGGAAACTCGGAACGCGAACGGTCGGTGAGCTGCTCAAATCTGCCGAAAATAACAGAAACAGAGTTTATAATCCGTTTAAACACAGCTCAAACTCTGCTCTGATGGCGCTGAGTGTATTCGGTGCTTGAGAATCGCCTTTTCTCGGCGCTTTATTGCGTGTTTTTAAAGTGATTTTGCGCTGTATAAAGAGCAGTTAGAGAAGTGACGGATGAACGTTCAGAGAAAGAGAACAGCTGAAGGCTTCATGTTAGTGGGTGAAAGTTCACTTTATTTGCGCAATCAAATGATTCAATGAGTCGAACGAGCAAACAGTTTTAGAGGACTGAACATGTAATAGTGTAGTAAATGTATATTACATGACTAACAACAATAAATCTGATTTGAGTAAAATACATATTACTAAATGATTTCCAAATAATACTTTAAAATGGTGTATTATACAATTTAAATTGTAAAAACTGCCTTTTAAGTTTTAGGATGGATGATCATATTAAGACTGGAAACCCCTGATGATGTAGATGATGAGATGACCTTTGACCTGAGGGAACTAGGAAGAGTTGGTTGCCATAGTAATATATACTTGATCATTTCCTGAGAATGTTTAGTTTGTGGACAGACAGTGTGTGTGTGTGTGTGTGTTTCTACAGCCTCAGCATGGCAGTTCGTGTGTGTTGCCGTGGTAACCGTGTGGCTCTGCACATGCTCAGTAGGAGCGTGTCCCACAGCAGTGTGTCGGTCGAGACCCTCAGTGAGCTGGAATCACACACACACACTCCGTTTTCCCGCTCTGCTATCGGTACGTTCTTCCAGGAGCAGCCCCTGCTCACCAACCCGTTTACCCAGGATGCACTGCTGCGAGCGTACCTGCGGCGCCACCTGCCCGTGCGGGAGGTGCAGGAGGAGCTGATGCGCTTCGGGGAGCGTGTGGTGTGTGAGGTGGAGGCTCTGGGCCGCCGCTGCGAGCTCAACCCGCCGGTCCTGCAGCGCTACGACCCCTGGGGCCGACGCCACGACCGCATCCTCACCTGCGACGCCTGGGCTCACCTGAGGCGCATCTCCGCACACGAGGGCCTGGTGGCCGCCGGATACGAGCGCACCTACGGGGAGTGGAGGTCAGAGGTCACTCCATTCCTGCCTATGTTTACATGCACAACTCAGGTTTCATTCGGACTGAATTCATTGTGATTGATTAATCTGAACGTAGGGTTACACTAAACGTGATTGGGTTGGTGTGTGTGTGTGTGTTTATATGTCACACGCTTCAGGGGTAGATATTTAGACATGTGCACACTGCAGGAATATACAGAGTCTCCCGCTGTTTGCACATTATAACTATTCTCCGCCTACACTGGTCTTTATTTATTATAAACAGCCGACTATAATCTTTATCGCTATTTCTACATCATTGCTCTATTTCTGTGTCATTTCGCTATTTCTACGTCATTGGGCTATTTCTGGATCATTGTGCTATTTCTGGATCATTATGCTAATAATGCTAATGCTGATAATGACATCATTGCGTTATTTCTACGTCATTGTGCTATTTCCGCATCATTATGCTAATAATGCTAATGCTAATAATGACCATTGCTCTATTTCTACGTCATTGCGCTATTTCTACATTGTGCATTTTCTGAGTCATTATGCTATTTCTTTGTCATTACGTTATTTCTACATCATTGCTCTATTTCTACATTGCGCTATTTTTGCATCATTTCACTATGTCTGCATCATTGCACATGAGCAGTCGCATTAGAAAAGGAATAAACCACTCCTTTCAATCCGATCGAAATTTAATCCGGATTAAGCTCAGTCGGATCGATTAAGACTTTTCAGTCCGACTGAGCTGTCAATCCCATCACTGATTGATTATTTGGTTGCATATAAACATAGCTACTGAATATTCCTCACATCCCACTGGCAGTTTCACTAGAGAGAGTGTGTGTGTGTGTGTGTGTGCAGTCGTGTGTATCAGATGAGTAAGATGTACCTGTTTGCTCCGTCGGCTGGACTCTACACCTGCCCGCTGGCCATGACGGATGGAGCTGCTAAAGTCATCGAGGTAAAGCACTCATCCTGTATATACTACATCATGTTCACTGTATGAACGAGAGTATCGGCACACCTGACTATTACACCAACAGGGACTGTCTTATCAGATCATTTGTGCGATTACTAATGTGTGTGGCCTAATTCTGTGGAAGTAGATGCAAAGAGAGTAAAGGCTGGAGTTATGTTCAGATATGAGCGAGTCATTGGCTTTGTCAGTGGTTACGGCTCTCACTCCTTCAGCAAATGTAACCTTGGATCTTTGAGTGATTGAGAAGGTGTGTCCCATTGCCATGTTTTGGGTATGCATGCCCACGTGTCCTTCAGGCAAAATA